>JAIKVB010000256.1:0-33519 GCA_024679045.1 Phytophthora brassicae | reverse complement strand
GGCCGTTGGCCTACTGTCGGTCCCCCACGACTTCAGTGAGGACCATGACAGCGAGCTGTGGACCATGACCAAGCATAGGGATAAGACGATGCTCACGCTCTCACAGCGCATGAAATAAATATTCGAATGCTCGCCGAGCTCCCCTAAAACGCGGAAGTTGTGCCTGAGGTGCAACAGTGTCGATATTTCAAGCGAGGAATGCCACATACGTGGCAGGACAAATTGGCCTGCGCTGGAGTGGTGTATGACCGGTTCATGGATCTGGTGTTGTATTTTCACGTCTTGAATAGGGTGCACGCCCGCAGATGACACGTGACATGAGCTCACGCAGCATTGACACTGCTAGACAAAAGGACCAGCGCAGGGAAAAGTACCCACGTAGCGAGGCGCAGAAGAGTCAGTCTGACAAAAAAATACGGCGCGAAGGCGAAGGTTAAGAACGAAAAGTGGTGTTCACATCACAAGACTGCCTCGTACAACACCGCCGATTGCTTATAATGCGTAAATCGATGATAAGTCATTCGCTATTTCTAGAAAAACGAGCACGTGCCAAAGACCGGGAACGCTATTATTGAGCAAAGGAGACGGAGCTGAATCGACTCGTGTCAAATATGATAAGGGGTGGAAAAATACCCTCGACCGTGTCGAGGACTGTAAAAGTAATACCAGTATCTGGTTAATTAAAAACAATTTGCTGCTGTAATGACTCACTTCGACAAGAATGCGACGCGCGCATAAAATAAATCCTTGTGGTGCGTTCTGATTGGCCAGTAAACACTTTCCTCATACTTGAAGTGCATTTCGATTTTCCGGACAAGAAACTCATGGGTCCTTCCAGCACCGACAGCGACAGCTGCGAGATCGTAAGCTGCAGCTCCAGCTCCAGTGTCACAGACACGCAGCCAACGCTTGACCGCTGGCCTTTTGGGCTTATTGGAGGTCCAGACGATCGACCTTTTCCAACGGGAAAAGTGTATCGGGAGATCAGCAATTTACTGGGCAAAGTGGCCCAGCGTGAGTTTTCATTTGGAGACATCGCGTACCTACTTCCAATTCTCCCTGGGCTCTCGGTCACAAATGTTGGCACGGTGTCGCTCCCGTTGCGTGAGGAAATAGCCGACAAGTTGATGGCTACAGCAAGTGAGCAATACGGGAAGGTGTGGACGGTTGCACCTCATCAAGTGAAGATGAAGAACACTGAGTGGCTGAATGGACTGCAGACACTGTGCTCCATTAGTACAGAGAGACTTGGGTACAAGGACACAATTATGCAACCAGTGTTGAAGAAGCTGCAGGTGATTGCGCCAGGAGGTTGTCGTGATGAACAAATTCGTCTGGATCGAGATAATCGCTCAGTGGCCACACTTTTGGTCCAGTTTCCGTCGGAGTTTACTGGAGGAGGTTTGGTGGTGCAACGTGAAGGAAAAGTGGGTGAGATTCGCTACGAGTTGGGGGCGGAGAACGCGATGGCTGCATTCAGACCTCATTACGTGGTGTCTGCTGCTGGATCCAATTGCAGCATGGAACAAGTGACGAGTGGGTACTGTTTGATGATGGAGTATTCCTTGTGTTTGCCTGTGGATCATCCCTTGGGTGGGAGGGACAGGGTGAGTGAAAAATTGCAACATGAACTCGCAGAAGCAGTCGAGAAACTGAAGGGAGGGTCTGAAGCATTTAATCCTGTACCTGACGGAGGTGACGAGGATGACAGTGGAGTGGTTATGCTCCTGATGCCGAAGTCTTGTACGGAGGAGCAAATCCAGACACGCGGCTGTAAGGCTTTAATGAGTGCAGATAAGGAACGCCTTTACGGAGGAGCAAATCCAGACACGCGGCTGTAAGGCTTTAATGAGTGCAGATAAGGAACGCCTACAGTTTCTAATGGATGCAAATAACTTACTTTCACCAGAGAAACAGCTCAGGTTTTACATTGCTAAGCTCCGATCGGATCTTAAGCCAAGCAAGAACAAATCAGTTGCAGACGCGACTTGGTACTCGCTGAGTGGTGCAAAAGTGGGTTATTCGAATGCTGTGACGATGTGCAGACGCGACTTGGTACTCGCTGAGTGGTGCAAAAGTGGGTTATTCGAATGCTGTGACGATGAACCTGAATGTTCTAAATCCTGATAACGAGACGCTAAGTCAGCTGTGGGAGACTGGAGATGTGGACATGAGCGAGCGGTTTGCAATTATCATGTGGGCTGCTTCTGCTGATGTAACGAACCGGCTGGACCTCATTGGGATTGCTGCTGCAATTCCTGTTATCCTCGAGCAAAGTAGTATTGGCATGAAAACACTTCAACGGTTGCTAAAGGAACACGATCTCGAGTACTACGAGTTTGCTCGAGATCTCCAAGTCTCAAACCATTCTGTGCTACTCCTGGCGCTTTGCAAGAAACTTGTTGCCGCAATCGTGTACGTGAAGGATGAAACACTTGTGGGCGCATTTTTGAAGAAGTACTTTGATCAGCTTACAAACACTGAGAAGATTGGAGCTCTGCCTTGGCTGTCTTCGCTTGTGGATACATTTGGGTGGGGTGCCATCGGCAACTCGATAATTGGAGCAATCGACTGTCAATCACCCCAAATTTCCATGGACAGAGCTTTAGGTTTAGCAGAATCTCTCATCCAAGCACCATACGCTCAGGCAGAACTGACGCTTTTTGCAGTAAAGAAGGCTCAATTATTTTGCCGAGCTCACCCAGAGAAGTTGGCACAATCTACGAGCATGAGTTTGTTGTGGAAACATGCGATGGCGTGTGGATTGCCGAAGGCTTTCCTTAAGGTGAGAAATTTGTTCGTCGACGATGCGAAACACTTAGGTCCTGTTGTGGATACGTTATCTCAGCACATTAATGCTACAAGCTCGCCACTCCACTCGACTACGTTGGTCTCTCTTGCGTGGACGCGTCGTCAGTGGCTAATCAACGAGATAACGGACTGCCAAAAGCCGTTTCCTTGGCAAATTCTGAACGCTAACTTTGCTCACGGCACGGAAATTTTGTCCTTCCTACAAAGTTCACAGTCCACTTTGGTGCTTAGAACCTTTCCGAGCTTGTCGAGTGCACGCTTCCTCGTTGCAGTTTTACAGCAGAATATAAAGGGTCCTCTGGATGTTACAGTGGGAGTTGGGGAAGACCAGGAAGTGTTCGTGCAAATTAAAAAAACTGGTGGCGAGTTTGACCCGCGCAGAAGCAAAGTGCCTGCTTATATGGCTGAAATCCTACATTTCGGTCGTGTGCTTCTGCGACAGCCCAGTGAAAATGTGAGCGATGAAAACTCGCAGACCCTAGTGAACACAATTGGAAAGAAAAGAACGCTGGACGATGACACGGAGGTAATCATTATTGACTAGGCTACATCTTCGCTCGGTGGATTCGGTGCAATTGGTGCTGGACGGATCCTGTCAATGGTGGTGGCTTTGGCGGCAAATTAAATGCGTTAAATAGGTACTTCAAGCGACCAATCCACAGTTGTACTGTAGTGTGCTGGGTATGAGTTTTCGTATAATATATTTTCTTCTTTCGGTTGGCAACCTTGCTCTCTTTTTCTGGTCAGCATTCCTTTAACAAGACTTAACACGCTGCTGACACCAAACTCACCACTATGAAGTACTCTACAGTACTGCGAAGTACCTATGAGTGAATTCCTACAAGCAGAGGTAGGAAAAAATATGAATGCGGTATTGTTTTACGGAACAATTGACTATTGCTGGTAAGAATTGCAATAATAATTATTATACGCGTCGATCTGTTCAATATGTTTTCTATAAAGCAAAAGATAGAAAAACACAACTTGTTGCCTACCGTCTTCTTCATTTAAACAACGTTCCTTTGCTAGATGCAATGAGTGTGTTTGCCTTCGTCGTAATAGCTGTCACTTCATCAAGATTTACCGTCCAACTCGGTTTATTTTTCATCGTTGTAGCAATCTCAAATATCCCTGCTCGTTTTTTATCATCTGAGTCATCGATCGAGTCGGTGGTGTCCTCACCAATAGCCTGGTGAAGTCTC
This sequence comes from Phytophthora brassicae, assembly GCA_024679045.1. Classification (NCBI taxonomy): domain Eukaryota; phylum Oomycota; class Peronosporomycetes; order Peronosporales; family Peronosporaceae; genus Phytophthora; species Phytophthora brassicae. The sequence goes on along the minus strand of JAIKVB010000256.1, from coordinate 29,506 downwards.
ATGAGCTAATTATCGTTCTCAAAGACAGAATCAACAAAGCTTATAAGGGGCGACCAAGATAACAGCGGGCTTGAGATGTTCTCCAAATTGATTTCAATTCTGTAACTGAGGATGACGATATTGGATCTTGTCTATGCTGGTAAAGTGCTTTAAGCTATCAAATATTTCAGAATTAGTTACCATAAAACTACCGGTTAATAATAATAAAGATTAAGCTTATCAAAAAATTCCCAAAACTACCGTGCCGAGCAAAAACTAAAATAGACTCTTTAATCGCAACGATTCCATAAAGAGCAACATGAAACTGGTTTCGGTTGACCCAGAGCGTCTTCGTCTCAAAGACTCAGCGCTTGAAGCTGCCTACTCGACTTCTTCTAGGTGTCTTTTGCGGCCTGATTAAAGACTCAGCGCTTGAAGCTGCCTACTCGACTTCTTCTAGGTGTCTTTTGCGGCCTGATTTGTTGGTTGTGTTTGAGTTCTCGTCCTGGCCTGCAATTTGATCTAGACGATCGATCTCCGACTGGAACTTGGGCACATCCATTCTGCGCGTATCGAAGTCTCCGCCTGCCTTCACTATTTGCACAAAGGCAGATTTTCCTCGTCCGTCAGCCCAAACTTTCACAGACCCATTAATCTTCTGCCGGAGCACTTTAACTCGCTTTCGGGCATCACCAATTCCTGAAAACCCGTTAAGTATAAAAGACGCTTTTGGACCCTTTAGAAAAAGAGCGATGTCATCTGCACCAACGAAGTTCATGTCGGGGATATCCCATGTTAGTGGTCGCTTCGTGTCTTCAATCTCAGCGTGTAGCCATTCACGTCGTCTCGTGGCAAGTGAGGCTAGCAAAGTACGTTGCTCAGGTAAACTCGAGTCATTGGTGGCTTTCGAGAGCGTATCGATCACTAGGTGGAGAAGACTGCTATCGATCTTGTCCAGTACCGCTGACAGGCTGGAAACTATCTGAGGGCTTCCGCACGTCATCACATGAGTCAGTAGTGTGGAGGCCTTACCCGACTTTACAAAGGCATCGGCGTGGCCAGAGCACCAGGCGTGAGCTTTCTTTGTAGCAAACATGACGAGTGCTGTTGCTGCAGCAGCATTGTCCTTAAGTGCGTCTGCGAGTTCCAAAGCTCGATCCAAGCGAATTTCAGTTGAGTGCGTTTCGATGAAACCGAGTACGAAAAGGCTTACAGTTGGCCAACCGAAAGCTCGCACAAACGCTGGAAGCCATTGGAGGAATAGCTGCTTGTCCTTGTCTTTCAGTTGAGTGACATACTTGTTGAAAAACGCTTGGATAAGTGAAGTATCACCCAAGTCAACGATGGCAGCTCCGAGTTTCCGACAAAGAGGCAAAAGCTCAACAACGTTGCTTTTGTCGCGACTGTGAGCGAAGTGGTATCCATTTCCATCACGGTTGAGTAGCATTCGGAGCGTCGTGGGGCTAATAAAGCTGTGTGCAAGAATGACAGGCACGGAAGCTACTTCTCCAAACAACGTCAGTGCGTTCAGAATGTCGGAGGACGCAGGCCATCCGATGACTGCAAAGCGTACATGCTCCGCACAGATATTTCTCTCTCCACTCTCCCAGAGTTGTGCCAGTGTCTCGTTGGCTGGATTTAGGAAATTCAGCTTAGTTGTCCACTCAAAATTGTGCGATTGGCCATCATCGACCTTCGTGCCGCTGATTGAATACCAAGTGATGTCTTGCGCCCCGTTCTTCCCGTCTGAATGCTCGTTCTTTGCGAAAATCGGAGCTCGGTAACGCAGACGCACGAGATAGAAGACCAGTTTCTTTGCAGGCTCAAGGAAAATGTTGGCCTCTCTCAGAAACTGGAATCGGTTACGGTCGACGACTGGAAGTCCATTGACACCCATCGACTCAATCTCCGTCTGTGTGCACGACTTGGACAGCATGAGTGCAATTTTCATGCTCTCACTCTGGTCGTCCACATCTTTACCATCTGATATCCCCTTGAGTAACTTGATGTTCTCGGCAAGTTGCAGACGGATCAAGTTCGGATTTACACGTTTCGGTGTAAGGGGCAGTCCCTGTGGCAACCACAGCGAGTAGATGAGCCGCACACAGTGGCCACTTGTCACTTCTTCCATAGACCAAGAAGCTCCAGCTGAGTAGACTGCATACTGAGGCTTGAATGGTGCACTGCTGTCTTGTTTGCCGAGATCGTAGCGGATTTCATTGTGAGTTTTATCCTCGTACACCACCAAATCTCCACCTATGAACTCTGATGGCAATTGTACCACTAGTATGGCCACACAACGCTCGAATAATTGTTTGTGGTTCTTGGCAATGTGACCTCCTGCTGCAATTACCAGCACTTTAGTCAGTACCGGTTGCAGCGGAATTCGAATGAACCCCAATCTTTGTGCACTCAAAGCACTGAGCGTCGTCATTCCTTTGCCCCACGCTGGGTTTTTCATCTTTACGACGTCGGGGAGAAAAGTCCACACGTTTCCCGACTTGTTGGTGCCTTGAATCCCGATTTTCTGCGTGGTTTCCGGGGATAGTGGAAGTGGCACCGTTCCCACTCCGTTCACATAGAAGCCAGAAACGTCTGGGAGACTTGAAGCTGCTCCGGTGAAGGAAGATTCGCCTTGCTCGTCCACTTTTCCCAAAAGGAAACTCATCTTCCGACAGGTTTCTTCTCTTGGAAGGAGAATGGTTTTGGGTTTTCCTATCGAGTGAAATGGCCATAGATCCTGAGATGGTTTGTCACTGTAGCTGCAGTTCGTGTCGTTACAGTAGTCGCTGCTAGTACTGGCGTATTCGGGCCTGTCGAATTCCATTGATGAGAGAATGTTTCACTTTGAAGGCGGATTGCCGAATGAGCTTCAACTTCACTACGTTTGCTCCGATTGCACACGTCGCATATTTTTTCTTGGTAGTGATTCACTATCAGAAAATAAACGTTGCACTTGCGAGCTTATAGCAAACATCGTCTTATATTCCAAGGTGCAAAAGTTAAACACTTTCTTGCTGCGTTGCACTACATGTAGAAATTATTATTTATTAGCTCGTAGACTCAGATGTCCACCTTTTCGGTGATGTTAAAACAAAGTGCCGATGTATTGTTCAGTAAGCCTGGCAGCTCCCATTATTTAGTGTTGGTATGATGGTCAAACTTGATTACAGTAGTTAACAGGCGTTGCCTGTAAGAAGGGGGAGAAAAGTAGCGATTTTGGTGGAAAATGAAGAACCAGGTAAAGCCGGCATTACGAGTCGCATGTTGTATCTGGTATGAATAAGCAGATTAGAATCTATAACCAGCTCTGCAGCCCTTAACGAGAGGTGTCGGTCGAAGCCTATAGCCCTTGTCAATGCCGCCGCAATAACACACAGTGTTTAAAAACACTTTAAAAAAAGCAACAACTTACTACGTAGTAATAATAACGACGCCCACTTATTAAATTTCTCTCGGGCATGTACATTTCGTATGCCAGCAATGTGGGGATCTACAACTGAATTTGCGGACGGCTGAAAGTCCGGTAGCCACAGACCACTAAGAGAATGATTTCCAAAACTGCATAGCTGAAACTTGACAAATGCTGATAAAAAAATTGTTTTTAACTACGAGCCGAGCGGACTTATTCGACGACATATTCTTCTTCCTCTTCGTCGTCGTCCTGGTCCAGTGGAGCAGCAGTTTGGGCCCGTTGCTGTTCTGAAGTATGGAGATTGCGCGCAATAATGACCTCCATCTCGACATCGCGCTCCAAATTGTTGAACACCAATTTCTGAGGACAGCCTGTATGTAATTGTTAGCACCTCATACAACAGCAACCATTGATCTATAACCTCTCGTACCTGCGACTGGGCACGTTTTGCTGCGCTGTAAATGCGACTGAATTCCCTGCTTCGAGTATGCGTGACCACATCTCGGACTACATTATATACAACAACGAAAACATAGACAAGGAAGTAAATCTCTATACCACCGCATGCACCAAACTCTGAACATACTTCCGGAGCGGCTCCTTCATCTCCATTTGCGTAACCGGACAGATTGTGCTCCTGGAGCTCTCACTTTCCTGAATGAACACATCATCGTCTCCATCCATAGCCAGCTCAATCTAGCAAAAGTAACCAGCCAATAGCAAGATTGTCCAGTTAATAGCAAGCAAATCGCCTCAATATCTCCACCTACTCACCCCTGCTCGGTCGCAGAACTTCTTGTAGAAATCGTGCTTAGACGCGTTGATTCTGGGCGTCACCAGCGCGTTCTTGAGCATTTTGTCGATCATCTTCTGATCCAGCTTACCACTCTCCACAAGTGGCTCCAGCTTCTCGAGCTGCGTCTTGTAGCGACTGAGCTGCGTACCCAGCACCGCGAACTCCTTGGCCGTCTCGTCAAGCTGCTGCAGGTGTTCCTGACTTTCCAAGTCCTTAAGAAATGCCGCATTGTTGCAAAGTGAGTCCACGCCCTCGATCGTGTACTTGAGCATCTCCAGGTGCTGCTTCTTGGCTGCATATAGCGCCATCTTGAGAGCGCTCGGCAGCGCCTGCTCAATATTCGCCTCCAGTGTGTCCATTTGGCTCAAACAATATTAATTAAGCGCGCCAAAACACAACATGATGTGCGTAATAATTGTGAATAATTGTGTATGACACTTCATCAACTTTTTTGATAGATTTGACCCACTTTGGTATCTACAGAGAACGTGTTCTAGTGATGGCGTTTGATGCGGCGGGGGCAGCGAATCTCGAACAGTTCACGCTGCTGGCCAAGAATGCGCGCGGCCGTGCATGTGTGGCGCTAATTCAGCAGGTGCTGAGCAATAAGAAGCTCTTCGTGTTCCGCGAATTGGTGGACATGGCCAACGTTGAGGCTCTGCGGGACTCGGAATACAAGGAGCACTACGAGCTGCTGCGCATCTTCTGTTTCGGCACGTACAGCGACTATATTGGTGAGTGCATTGCTATGTTGGAGTGGTAGTTGCCGCAACGTTAAAGTGACTTGTGTTGATTGGTATTGCAGCTCGGAAGGAGGAATTGCCAGAGCTGACACCGCAGCAAGTGAACAAACTTCGAAAGCTCACGACCGTGTCGTTGGCTCACAGATTTAAGGTAGTTCAGGTCTGGAACTTCGTAAAGGATTGGTTGCAAACTGACGAAGAGCTACTGCTGCTGCTTAGAACATCCCGTACGACACGCTGACACAGGATCTCGGCGTCTCAACTGTGCGCGAAGTGGAAGATATTCTCATCGACACCATCTACTCGGTACGGGAAGTGGTTAGGAAAGATTGACCGTGTGGTACTTACATGGCTTTGTGTTTGCTTTATTTGTTGTAGGGTCTGATTCAGGGCAAACTGGACCAGAAATTGCGCTGTTTTGTCGTCAAGTACGCCGTTGGGCGTGACACGCGCCACGAAGACATTGACGATATGATCCAGAAGCTCACGAACTGGAAGGCACAGTCTGCAGACATTCGCGAAAAGATTAACACGATTATCAGGTAGGAGACTCCGATTAGTGCCGTGTCTGCTTGATTATAATTAACGTCTCGTTCTGCTTTTTCGTTGTTGATAGTCTGGCGGAGAAGCAGGAAGAGGACGAACGAACGCGAGAGGACGGTATCCGTACCAAGATGGCTGCTCGTACAAGTGAGCGTAGCAAGGGCTATGCTAGTGCTGGTGGAAGCCACCGTCCAGGTGACGACTTTAACCTGTTCGCAGACTCGGGCCCACGACGAGGGTAAGCTACCATTTCATTCAGCTTCTTGCACCATTGTTGCTCATACTGTTATGTTGATCAGACCACCATCCAAGCAGCGCGTGCACTCGATGGGCCGTAAAGGCCGAATCTAAGAGCAGCGTGCTATAATAGCAATTTGAAGTCATCTACAGCTTCCCACCACCTCGATACAGCATTTGCTAGCAGACCCACGTTGAAGTTTGCTAGCGTCATTTTTCGTAAAAAAATCGCAATAGTCCAAATTTCACCTTTTCTTTCCCTCCAACCGTTGAGCATTTTTGAACATGACAACTCCTAGCCATGGCCATGGCAATGCGCAGCGTAAGCGTCCAATGAATCCAACAGGCTCAGGCTTCAAGCACAAGAAGCACCAGCCTGCCAGTCCGGCCGTCGTGGAGTTGCAGCGTACACGCCAACGTCTTCCCATCTACGCACACCGCAGCAAAATCATTGAGGCAGTCAATGGCAATCAAGTTGTAATTCTTGTGGGTGAGACGGGAAGCGGCAAGACGACGCAGATCCCACAATACATTTGGGAAAGTGACCGTGCCAAAGCTCGTGTCGCCATCACGCAGCCGCGACGCGTGGCAGCTATCACTGTAGCTCAACGCGTATGTGAAGAGGCAAATCGTGGCCCCTTGGGCGACGCTGTCGGCTACTGCGTCCGTTTCGACGATACGACGTCCACGAAGACGCGACTGAAGTTCATGACGGATGGAATGCTTGTGCGAGAGGCACTGCTGTCTCCTACACTCAACAGATACTCGGTGGTGGTGCTGGACGAGGCCCACGAACGTACTTTGCAGACGGACATTCTGTTTGGCATTGTGAAACGCGCCATGCGTAAACGCAAAAACCTCAAGGTTGTGGTCATGTCAGCGACACTGGATGTGGCGCTGTTTCGGAAGTTCTTTGAAGATTTTAAGCCCGCAGTGATCCAGATCCCCGGACGAATGTTTCAGGTCGACGTCTTCTACACGGCTAAGACGCAACCAGACTACTTGGATTCAGCCTTGATAGCTGTGCTGCAGATTCATTTGGACGAGAAGACGAGCAATGGGAGTATTCTGGTATTTCTTACGGGCCAAGAAGACATTGAGACGCTGGAAACGCTACTGGAAGAGTATGCACGGTCACTTCCTGCTGATACACAGAAGCTGCTGGTGTGCCCAATTTTCGCCGCTATGCCGCGCGAACAGCAGATGAAGGTGTTTGATCCGGCGCCGGCTGGGGTGCGCAAGGTGATCCTCGCCACGAATATTGCAGAGACGTCCATTACCATTAATGGTGTTCGCTTCGTGGTGGACACGGGACTCGTAAAGCAGCGATCGTTCGTGGCTTCGAGCGGCATGGAGATGTTGCGGACAGAGTCTGTCTCGAAGGCACAGGCTTGGCAACGTACGGGTCGTGCTGGACGCGAAGCTCCCGGCATTTGTTACCGACTTTTTCCAGAGGAGACGTTCGAGCAGCTTGCAGAGCGTGCGATCCCGGACATCCAGCGGGTGAGCCTCGAGGTCGTCGTGCTACAGCTGAAGTGTATGGGCATTGACGACGTGCTGGGCTTCGACTTTATTGAGAAGCCGCTGAAGACGTCGCTAATCAAAGCAATGGAGAAGCTTTTCGCGCTGGAAGCGTTGGATAACAAGGGCAAGCTGACGACGCGTGGCCGACAAATGGCCGGTCTGCCCGTTGAGCCGATGTACGCTGTAATGCTGCTCAAGGCGACGGAGTTAGCTTGTGCTGAAGAAGCGCTGAGTGTGGTAGCAATGCTCTCTGTGGAGTCCATTTTCTACTCTCCTCGTGACAAGAAGGCGGAGGCCGCGCAGTCCCGCGCGCGCTTTGTGGCGTTCGAAGGAGACCAGATCACGCTGCTAAACGTCTTCAATGGGTACACTCAGTGTGGTGCTAAGCAGCGCAACAAGTGGTGCCGAGATCACTACATTAACCACCGCGCCATGACGCGTGTTGAGAGCGTGCGATTGCAGCTGAAGGGGTACTTGGAGAAGCTGGAGCTGCCCATTGATACGAGCTTCCCCGACATCGACCCACTGCGCAAGAGCATCGTGGCCGGATTCTTCCTGAACACAGCAATGCGGTCCGTTGCCGAAGGATTGGGTGGTTCCAAGACGGCGTACAAGACAATGTGTGGTCGATCAGAGATTGTCAAGGTACACCCGTCATCGTCGCTGTTCATGCGCAATCCTCCGCCCAAGTGGGTGGTCTACAACGAGTTGGTGTTCACGAGCAAGCACTACATCCGTTCGGTGCTCGTTATTGAGAAGGAGTGGCTCGTAGAGCTGGCCCCCACATTTTTCGCCAAGAAGTCGGCCGTGGGGAATTAGAGGCATCTCTGATGCTATAGACTTTGAATGCAAACCTGACGTTGAAGCAATCTGTAGCCATATCCTGTTTTTCCGTGGTGCACCACCTTACTTCCGGCAGTTCACCACAACCACCACCAGTTTACCTTGATGTTTGTAAAGACCTGCGAGAGTATATACCCTTTCCCTATCCTAGATTAGTTTTTGGTACATGTCTAATCTAAGAAAATCGCTTTTGACAGGTAATACGTGTTTCTACAGGTTTTGGACACTGGGCGTTGGCCGCCAATCGATTGGCCCCAGTCCGTAGCACAGTCGCCGTGTACGCCGCCCACACCTTCAGTCCCTCGCTCGTTCAATTCATCCAACTGGTACGTTAAGAATTTGATGTCTTTTCGTCCGCCCGTCTCCTGTCCCCCCATGCAGCTAGCTCATCCACATAATAGAGAGAGAGAGACCAGCACCTCGCAGCTCAGACACGCATACAGATTGACACAGGAATAGACGCAGACGTCTTCTCTCTCTATGGGATTTGAACTGTGAAATGGGGGCTGTGAGGCAGGACACAGGACGCAGCAAGTGATGCTTTAGAAGAGCATTTTTACTGATGCGTTTGTGGCTCTTGTGGTGACTGCAGAACTTTGTTAAAATGGTCGCTTCCACCGGTCAGCCTACTCGTCTCTACGTCAAGGGTGTGTTCCTTGGCTACAAGCGCGGCCTGCGTAACCAGTACTCTCACACGGCACTGGTGAAGATCCAGGGCCTGACGGACAAGAAGGACGTGGACTTTTACCTGGGCAAGAAGATTGCTTACATCTACAAGGCCAAGTCCCTCAAGAACGGCTCGCAGTTCCGCGTCGTGTGGGGCAAGGTGTGCCGTGCTCACGGCAGCAACGGTGTCGTCCGTGCCAAGTTCGCGAAGAACCTTCCGGCCGAGGCCATCAGCAAGAGCGTGCGCGTGATGCTGTACCCGAGTCGCGTTTAAGTGCGTGCGGTGACTCGTGCGTTCTCAGCAGCTTTGGTAGCCAAATGACAACGAAGAGGGATTGTGACAACACAGCAAACGGCGTTGCCTTATTTTCCTTTTCACTTGTTCTATGTGTTGGCATTAGTTTGGAGTTCACTTGCACTTAGTTCTCGAAATCTTAGCTGTCCATTCTTTAGGGATGAATTCAGGGTATTCCAGCTGAGCTTTGGCTACATTTGGTGGTTTTGGCTTTCGTTAACGAAGTGTTGATGAAGCTCTACATGTTGTTGTGGTTGATTGACGTGTAGAGAGAAAGGTTTGTCCTTGTTGAAGCAGTAGGTAAATTGTAAAGCAGGAGAACTCCATGTTGAAGCCACTTTTTACTAAAAATAAGGTTAATGATGAAAGCGAATGTTGGCGCGACGACACATAACGCACGTGGCTAACTAAGTAGTTGGTAGTTTTACATTTCAAACTCCTCATAGTGCACATCGAAGATGCCGGCGAAGTTGGAGGCCTCCGTCTCGACAGCGTGGATTAAACCCATTGGGCCTGATACCCACGTGCCGATGCCAGTAATGTTGACAGCGAAGTTGTGTGACTGTTCCTTCACAACCTCATTGAAGAGCTCTTTCACATTCAGCCGTGACCGACTAACAGGGTGATGGAACTGAATCTCCTGCCCGTCGAAAGAAAGCGAGTGTGAGTACTCAGTATCACGGTCAACATTGGCCATCGTCTGCTGCGGGCCAAAGCTGCCCATTGTGGGCACGAGACGCGACTTCTCCATTCGACTCATAGAGCGTGGGGTAGACTCAGTGAACACCACGACCCAGCCGACAGAAGCTCCGGCAATCATGATGAGAACCTCCACAATACGCTGCATCGGCCACATGTTCTGGTTTACCCGTAATTCGCCCAGGATTGGGTAGTTATATCGGATGAGAAACAGACACCAGAAGCTGCAAGTGAACGTCACGAAGAACAGCAACATCTGACGAGGCACAGACCGGGACGACTGGAAGTATGGACGTGTAGGAATCATACTCGTGTCGTCCATGGGTTTGAGAATAATGCCGTTGGGGATTCCCACAGCAGCGAGATGCTGATCACCTGTAAAGCAGAGACGAACCTTAAATTTGATATGATCCGGGTCGTACTGCTCGATGGCATCCAGAAGAGGCTCGAACTCGTGGAAAATACCGATTTCGCGAGATGTCCAGTGGAAATATACTTGCGTGAACTCCATGTTCGGGTCGTTGTTGCGCATACAATCCAAGATCTTGCCGACGATGCTGATAACGGGGGTGGCACCGATACCACCAGCCACGAACACGAGCGCAGGGTAGTGTTGAAAGTCGTCGGACATTTTGCCGTAGAAGCCGTCAACGTAGATAAGCGGCATCTTGCGTTCCTCACGTGCCTGAATAGCAACTGCATACAACGACTTGGTCCAGTTTCCAATGCATTTGACATGAACGGTGAACGTGTCCTCGTACTCAATTGGTGACGAGCTGATACTGAACGGATGCCACTGCGTGTGCGACAGCAGCGGAATCCGTAGATACACGAACTGGCCAGCATGGTAGTGGCCGGACTTGCCGGGCGATCGACGGAACACCAGACGCGTGATCTCACCCGGAATGGCTTCGAGGTCGACTACCTCGCATGGCATGCGACTCTGGCTTCGTGACAGAATGCGGTGCATGACAAAGAGAGACACGGCCGGGTACATCCAGATGACAAACTGTGAAAAATGCAGAGCGCTGAAGAAGAGCACGAAGATAAAGAGATGGTGGCAGTAGTAAAACACGTCGTAGTACTTTCGGCGAATGGGACCAAGCGAAGTGACTCCGATGATGAGGCAGCAAAGCAGCGCCATTTGGCCACAGAAGTTCTGGAAACGCGCCTTGCCCTCCGTTCCGTAGTCGCAGTCCAGACAAGGGAAGGCCGAAGCGATAAAGACGCCGTTCTTGAACCACGCGTAGTAGTACGGGATGGCGTGCAACGCCACCATAGTGACGGTGAAGAACCCAATCCAGCGGTGGTACTTGATGGCGTGCGAGTAGTCGATGCCCATGGAAAGCATCCAGAATGAGTTCCTTGTAGCTGGGATCAGCAGTAAAGAGAAACACAAGACGGCATTAAGTCCAAAGACCTGCCCCACCAGTCGGATGATGGACATCGCGTCGGTTGAGTCGGCTACTACGAGAGCGTCGTAGTTGCGCGAGAAGATGGCAGCGAACCAGATAGAGTTTAGTCCTAAAAACACCAGTGTGCAGATGGACTCAGCGTATGAAATGTTGATGGTGCCGACGAAAATCTTGCGTTTAAGGAAGCGCATAAGGGTGCGGTGGGCTCCTGTCGGCACAGGGGGAAGAGCGTCTCCGAGAGCGAGTGCCATCCCTCCAATCATAAACGGCAGACCGATGAGCACGTAGTTGACGACAAACTCGACCACCTCGCGGTGTCCGCCGACCCATTCGGCGTCCTTAACTGAAGACCCGAAGAACACGTAAAGCTGATACCGGACGTTGAGACGGTACTCGGGCAACTGGTGGTAGATGATAGCGAAGATGACGACGGCGGCGCAGATGCCGACAGTCAAAAATGGCCATGTCTTGTATGTCTTGTCCACGGGTGTCCCGTATACAAAAGGAGTGGCGAGTTGTGAAGGTTTCCCGGCCATGTTGGTGCCGCTTACGCTGAGAGCGAAGAACTTGCTCTCTCCACAGCGACTACTATCGTTGAAACCCGCGGGAGGCTGGCGAAGGTCCAACGAGTCTGCGGGCGAGTCTAGCACGTTGCTGTCCATCGAAAGATTCACCATAGATAGTCGACTGCAAGGTGGTCCAGTACGCTGCGAGTTCGAGACTGGTGCCCGCTTTTCGATAGTAGAAGGGGAGGAAACTCTGGCGAAAGGGATGTAGAGGTGTGAGTGACACACAATCACGAGTGTTGAAAGACTCGGGCGACGCTACGTAATCGGACAATTCAGTCTTTGCTGCGACGAAGGCAAGACTGGTCGGCAATTCCTTGAGTGCCGCTGCATCGCAGGGATGTAGCTTGTGCCTCTAGCCAGTTGGACTGTTCCGATAACACAGCTGAGTTCAGCATTTATCTTGGCAACTGTATGAGATAACCTATCCCGCTAGAGCAATAACCACCAGCCGCATACCGCGAAGAGGGGATGGATTCCTTTCCCCACCCGCTTTTGCTGGCGGTTCCTTGATAGAAATGCTGACTATTAATGCAGGAAATCTCGGGGTGGACTGATCGAGGCGCGCATGTGTCGGCAATCCTGGCGCTGCTCTCAAAGTGCTGTGGTGTATTCACAATAGTTTGGTGTGCGGTCTTTCGCTTTCGACAACGTCGTTTATGTCTTCCCACGAACTGTTTTCACAGGAAGTGAGTCCGCCGCTGCATTTACACAGCAAAACCTTTTTCCTACGGTATTCTTTCGAGTATGCATGCAAATTTGAGCTCAACCAAACAAAGTGAGAACTTTCGCTCATAACGATGGTTCTGTCTTTCCGAGTTTTCATTACGGCATCAGCGTTTTTACAAGTTCGTTTCACACGTTTCTACACGTGCCACCAACTGATATCGTCAGGAACATATCGTGGCACCAAATACCAATTGCACCAGATAGGTACGCCGATCTTGCAGTCATGGCTGGCAGAAAGCGGTCGATGCCGCCTCGCTCAAAGCAGCAAAAACCAGCAGCGAGCGACGAAGACGACGACGACCTCCCGCTTGCAGCTATTATCCGGCGGCGCCGCATCACAAAATCCACTACAGTCTTTTCAGAGCAGAAGGCGACGAAGACGACGACGACCTCCCGCTTGCAGCTATTATCCGGCGGCGCCGCATCACAAAATCTACTCAAGTCTTTTCAGAGCAGAAAAATGGAGCCAGTGGTGGGCAGCTGCACTTGACATGATCTACATATACTTACAGATACTAATACTTCTTCTGCTGTTACAGCCACACGACGCAGGAAGACGAATGTTGTGCCGCCATTGAAGCCAGTGGTGGGCAGCTGCACTTGACATGATCTACATATACTTACAGATACTAATACTTCTTCTTCTGTTACAGCCACACGACGCAGGAAGACGAATGTGGTGCCGCCATTGAGTGAGATTGGCGAGCGCTGCATCCTTGAGTTCCTTCCGGTGGTGCCTGACCGACTACGAGCCGAAACAGTGTGTAAACGCTGGCGACGTCTGAGTCAGGAGGAAGTGCCAGTCACGGAGCTTGACTTCGGCCAAGTTGCGGTGCGGCCGTTGATGAGACGCGATGTCAGCACGATGCTGGAACGCGCGAAGCGACAGCTGATGCGGCTGGTCTTGCCTGATATCCCTCTGGTCGACGCACACGTGGAGCTGATCATGCAGCAGCAACGTCTCCGTGTCTTTCGAGCGCACAGGTGGGTATTGTAGATACATACCTGCTCGGTTGTGTATTGCCCAGAGGCTTCTGTTTCTAATTGCGTTGTTTGATGTGGGCAAAGGATGCAGAAGAAGCAAATCTTTAACATCTTGAAAAACTGTCCCAGTCTTCAGGTTGGTGTTCCTGAAAAGCTCGTTGTTTTCACAGTTTATTTCTATGGAGTCGCGTCTGTGGATTACTTACTATTGGTTGTGTAGAGTTTGGAGTTACTAGACTGCCGCGCTTTGACCCTGAGCGGATGGCCGCGTGAGGCCGCAGCGTTACGCGATGTGTTTCTGAATGGATGCAACTTCATGACTAACCAAGCAGCTAGCTCGCTGATCAAAGTCTGTGGAGCCACACTGGAGAAAGTTACCTTCACCGGTGGGTTATAGAAGAACTAGGCTGTATCAAAGTGCTAAGGAGGGAACCTGACCTGTGCTCGTTGCTGCTACAGAAGCCTTGAATATGGATTCGCAGATCTTCAAAGACCTTGCCAGGCATTCATTGAAGCTAGAGGAGCTGACAATAAGGTGTGTAACTCACTTAGGCTCCTTATTGTTGCTTTAACTGATCGATCATTGTAGTAATTCCAGCAGTATCAGACTCCCTGATCTCGAAATCTTGACCGAGGCTCTTTGGGGTTCTCTGCGCTGGTTAGATTTATCATCTTGCCGCGGCATCTCCTCATTTCCGGTAAGGTTCGCTGGTATTCCTTAGTGTTGATAGCCGACTCACAGTCTTGGATATACATGTCGACAGAACTCGGTCAGTCTGCCACATCTGGAAGTGCTTATTCTGGACAAAACGAAAATCGGTGACGACGGCTTGCGTGCACTCGCTCAGGTTGCTCCTTCCTTGCGTTATCTATCCCTTCAGGTACGCTTTGCTGTGTAGAAAAGCTCTTTATCCGGTGTGGGGTACTAGTAGTTAAAATGTATCCACAGGACTGTCGCGCCATCTCCGACGATGGAATCGCTGCCATTGCGGCTTCAAAGGGTTTTCAAGGATGCATTAACCTGGAACTCGTCGACTTGAAGGTTTGTAGCATGCTGGTGAAGATCGAGCAGTACATGGCTTGTTTTGATTACTGTATTGTGTATCTCGACAGGGTACACCTGTGACAGACATAAGCTTAAAAGCACTTGAAGCGCAGTGCCCACGACTTCACTTGGTTCGAGTTGACTCATGTCGGTCAGTTTCTCGAAAGATGAGACTGAAGTATACCGAGCGTACACGGCAAATACTTGCTGGACGAAGACTTAGCAAGTGCGAACGAATCTTCGCAGAGCGCAAGAAGATCGAGTTGATTGAGCCTAACAAGAGCGACAGCGAGTCTGATGGTGACTCTGAAAGTGATGAGGATGCAGCTGATGAGTACATACTTGATGCTCGACGGCGCGCTGTCTCGTACCGAAGACGTCGCTAAGTTGCTGAACGAGTCATTTGCCTGTCGACGTTGAAGGTTTGAATACTACTAAAGCTAAACTGCACAAATAAGACCCAAGAGACCCGAGCCAACACCATTACGATTTGTTTCCCAGAAACGGAACGGAACTGGAATGGGCTGCATTTATGTTAATACCCCGATTCCCACCAGCCACTAGACGCAAACAGCAGCTTGCACTTAGAAGCGGAGCTTCTTGAAGAAGAAGCTGACGCCGGCGGCCTTCTTCTCCGACTTGCACGCAGCCTGGTTCAGGTAGCTGCAAAAAGAAAACAGTAAACCACACGTCAACGTCAGAATTGCTGCTTCAACCGTCGCTTTTAATGTGCAGCAATTGTCAACTGCAGGCTTTACTTACCGCTCCTCGAACACCTTCTTGATGGTCTTGCGGGACTCAATGCGGGTCTCCGGGTTGGCCAGCACCTCACCGTCAAGAACCTTCTTCAGGTCGATGTCGGCGACGTAACGCGTAGGCATGATGTGGTTGTAGTTGACGTACTTCACGAACGGTTTGATCTTGGAGCGCTTCTTGAGCTTGTTCTTGCCCATAGAGCGCGTCACCTTACGCGGGTAACGGTCAATGCCGGCAACTGCACGTGTAGTTGACGTACTTCACGAACGGTTTGATCTTGGAGCGCTTCTTGAGCTTGTTCTTGCCCATGGAGCGCGTCACCTTACGCGGGTAACGGTCAATGCCGGCAACTGCACAAAAGAGATAAAGTCAGTGTATTGTCTAAATGAATCGCTGCCTGAAACCTGTAAAATTCGATCTGAAGCGTACCGATGGCGTGGCTGAACTTGCGGTCACCGTGGCCCTCGTCGAAGGTCTTGACAACGATAGCCTTGCGGCCAGCGAAGCGGCCGTTAAGCAACACAACAACCTTTCCGTTCTTGACACTAACATAGCAGATGCAATAGCAACATTTGCGTCAGTGTTTCTGTTTCTTTTCCTGTATTTGTTTTCCTGTTTCCTCCGTCTGCTCTCGCTCTGTGTCAAATGCCTCGGATCTGTTATTTTTCATGTTCGTTCGTCTCCATATCGTCATAAAGAGACGTTTCCCACACTGTTTCATAGTCGTCCACTCCGCAGATCCAAGGCAGTCGAGAAGAGGAAAGCAGGGCGAAGGTAGCCAATCATATCAGCCTTTATGTCCAACCCGTTCACTTACATGCCCATGTTTGCTTTTCTTGGGAGTTTTGGTGCAGTTCCGTACTGCTGGCGGCTCGGTCTACCTCGAGTCAAAAGCGCCTGGAGGCCAACCAATCGTGCGCACCTGCCGCTGATTGGCCCTTTGCTCTATCACCCTCGGTTCAATCAAGGCACCGACGGTTCACCGAACCGGGCCAGGGATAGGGCTGTAGGTGAACCGCGCTCGCGCAACAATCTCATGTGCGATACATCAATGTTGAACTTGACCATCACTCTCGCATTATCTTCATGACCGCGCTCGCGCAACAATCTCATGTGCGATACATCAATGTTGAACTTGACCATCACTCTCGCACTATATTCGCGTAAGATGGCGTGCTCCCTTGATGCGGACTTCTTGGCGTGGGAGATTCCATCAACTGTAGCGGACCGAGATCCTTATACGCGAGCGGTTTCATCGTTTCAACTGACATTGTCGTGCCAGTCATGTGTATAAATAGTGAAGCAGACAGCCACTCAGTCTCTTCCTAGCCTTGGAATGCGCACTTGGAAGTGCTGCTATGATGATGTTCTCGCGCTCGAACCACTCGCCTGTGGCGCAGCTACAGGCGTTCCGTAAGCTTACCGAGATGATGAACTCCTTCCACGAGAACCAGAGCTGTGCAGACTGCTCTTCGCGACTCAACGACTCCATTTGGGCCAGCACAACCGTCGGTGCGTTCCTCTGCATCCACTGCGCTGGTGCCCACCGTAAGCTTGGAGTTCAGGTCTCCAGAGTAAAATCGCTGCATCTCGACACGTGGACTGACGAAGAAGTGACGGCTATGAAAGGCGGAAACAAGAACGTCCACGAGGTCTACGGCAAACACATCGACAAGTGGATTGAAGTGGACAGCTCGCTCGAACTGCTGCCCAATACACCCACAGACATTCGTGAGAAATGTATCAGAGCCAAGTACGAAGACAAACAGTTTACAAAGTTGCCACACTCGTTTGTATCGAGTGACAAGAAAAATCAGGACAGTCCGGAGAACCCTGAGGAACCAGTTTCTCCCGCTGCACGCGGTGGACTGACAGGAACGTCGGCTTCATCATCACAGGTGTCTTCTACAGACAAGAATCAAGAGCTATCACCAAGCAAGAAGGTTCCAAACGCAGAGCCTGCGGTGGTCAAACCAGGGAGTGTTATTGAAGTGACCAAGCGCTTTCTAAATTATTTTGTCGTCGTGGGTCGTGGTGCATTGATCCCCGACCAGAATAGTAAGTCTGTTGGTTTGGTGTGTACTCCTTGCATCTTGCTGTACTAATAATGCGTTGTTCACTGTTGTAGTCGAGAAGACCAAAAGTCCTACCGAGATACGATTTTTACCGGCTGTGCTTGACATGTTCCCTGACGAGTATGGAGACACCCCGCTACCATCGCTCATTGCTGACTTCGCCTTTCCAGAGGGATTCATGCTGACCAAGTCCTACTCTGCGCCCGAATTTTTCTCGTTTGTTCTTACCAACGTAAGTGGAGTCAAGATTTATGCTTGTGCACTAAAATTTTACGAGGAACTCCATCCACTGGAAGTTGTGTCCTTGATAGCACCGCACTATCATCGCCAACGGCATCGACGTCGACCTTCGATTGGGCGTCACCAGGTTGATGACGTTGACGACAACCAGCGTACTCAACTGCCGCAGTGGGTGCAGGATCTATCAGGGGACGTATCAAGCGCACCGGGTCCAGTGTTTTGTCCGAAATGCATCGTAGTAACGTCACACTACCCGTATTTTTCGGCATTCCGGCAATTTCTCCAGCAGGTAATAGTTGTAATCATCTTCACTCTCAGGAAGTTTGTGATACTCACAGAAAATATGTTTAACAATTTTGATAGATTTACCGAGTTACGCTGTCGGAATCGCCGATGCCAATCGAGCGGTATATCGCCAATTTCCTGGGGGAAATACCGTTGCCGCCTCCGGGTCAAATTCAAGTCCAACTGACCCTACCGGATCGAAATTTGATTATTTCACGTCCCCCAAAGAATGAGCTCCCCTTAGTCGATGTAAGTGCCACCGTTGTTCTGCTTGATGAAAACCATGTTCTTTTTCTGTGCGTTGCCAGCTCCAATAACTAAGGTGTCAATTCCTCTCAGTTTCCTTTTCGGCCGTTGTTTCAAGTCTTGGACCTTAATAACGTGCTAGCGGTTTTCTCCTGTATTGCCTTGGAACTCAAGGTAAGGTTAAGGTTGGTTTACTTTTGTTGCGATCGGAAGACTTACGATCGATTGTTGTAGGTTGTTTTATGCTCGAAGCATATTGGTCTCCTTACACCGGTAGCAGAAGCGCTCTTAGCAATTCTGTTACCATTTTCTTGGCAAGGAGCATACATCCCTGTTCTTCCAACGTCACTTCTCGATGTCATTGACGTACGCCATCATACAGACTGGTTGCGTATTGTGCGTTTACTCATGACTTGCTTCTGGTGATGCAGGCACCAGTTCCATTTATTGTCGGCACGCACTCTGACTGCCTCAAGCATTCAGCAGGCCAGACGACCAACGTCGTATTCGTAGATCTGGACCACAACCGGTTGGTTTATCTCTTTCATTGTAGTCTGTTCCCAGCTAACCAAACCCGTTTAATTTTTTTGCAGCGTAATTCCTGCAGTAGATGAATCCGGTAAAACCATATTGGTACCCAAAATACCAGATCGAGAAGGAGCTAAACTCCGTGCCAAGTTGGTCGAAGTTGCTAGTGTACGTTTTATCATTTTGTATGACAACGCGTTTTGTACAGGCAAAAACTGACTGATAGTGTTTCCCAGATATTCGATCCATACGCTGCTGGAATTAATCGAGTGGATTTGGTCAGTGGTTTTACCATTATTCACGAAGCTGAGTGTGTCTCTGGACTAACATTATTTGCTGCGTCCCTTATAGGCATTTCCGAATGAGGAGCACCTTGAGCCAATTGGTAACTTTGCCTCCGATCACGGACAGACAATTCCTCTGTCAACATCGTATTCGGAGTCGAGCATGGTGGATTCTCTCAGCACGCACTATTCCATAGGCAAAATCAAGCGTGGAAGGAGGTCTAGTGCAGCATTTAGTCTTCCGTCATCGTCCCTGGCGCCATCCCCCTCTGCAGCATATTCCCGAACCAACTCGGGTGTTATTAATCGACACACTTTCTCGCTATCTACGCCGGGGATGTCACCGACAGGAAACGATCCCAGTGGTGGGTTGACGGACAGTCGATACAACGAAACAGACAATTTTTCAACGGACGGGGTTCGTAAAGCATTCTTACGCTTTTTCGTGACACTGCTCAAGAAATACGCAAACTATCTGGTATGTTGTTTTCCATGTAATGATTGAATATCTCCAATTTGATCCAATGCTGATTGTTTCATCCTGAAACAGAGCCCACAAACTGTCCAAGGAAATTCAGGAGCACCGACACTGTTCGACAGCAAGAGGTTCATCCATGACAATTTCGATGCCGCGTCGCGCCCATTTCTTGCTCAGCTAATCGCAACGCAGATGTTCGATCGGTTTATTGAGGATCGTGTGTTTAATCAGAAGCTTCCAGAAGTGTTGTTCTTCGATCAGTCGATTAATCAGAAGCTCAACCGTTCATTGACGATCGGCAAGAAGAAATACGACTGCAGTTTCCTAGACGACCGCTCTGATGAGATTCAAGAGACGTTCATTGCTCCACCTCCGTCAAACATAGGGCTACCTGACGATGGCACTGTGTACAAGGTACGTACGTTTTTTTGTGCTGTTTGTTGTGGGTGAGTACGCTCAATTTTACATTTGAATTTGCATGCAGTACAAAGCTTTCCCAAGGCTAAAAAAGTAAGATGTTGTCGATAGCTCTTTTGTCTCATTAATCCATAGTAATTGTGGTGCCTTGTACTTGTAGAGCTTTATTTGGCAACGTACGGAAGCCACGCGAGCTATTCACATCCCGTGAACAGCAGCGCAACGTATCTCGAGTAAGTTTTCACCAAGAAATGTTTAAGGCGGCAAAGTAAGTGGATTTGTGGAAACCACTTTCGTGCATTGCCGACAAAACTGATTGTGATTGATACAGTAGATCTATCATCGGGAATGCCACGAGCTGGGAAGCTACCCGACATCTCATTATCAGCGTAAGATTTCTTCCTGCTCTCTTTACACTGTTCAAATTTGAACTAATGGGTGTTTTCAATCGTATTTACCGTATTTTCCATAATGAAACTAGCTTCAAACACAATTCCGAATGTACAGTGCTCGAAAGCATTATCGCATGCAAAGGAGAGCTGCTGTGCTGATTCAGCGATGGATTATTGCGCGGATGGTGGTACGCTGTCGCTCGTATTGACTTTATTGCAACATTAAATATTAAGGTGGATCTGTGTCTCAGGGGAAATTTGCTCGTGAAAAGTTTGTGGCCGTCCGAAGTGGAGCGATCATGATCCAGAAGATCTACCGCGGGCACTACACCGTTTTGAAGTACAATGCACAACGTAAGGCACTTGCAAAACTGCAATTTATGGTCAGAGGTTATGTTGTGTATGCGCGATACCAACGCATATTCCGAGGCTTTCGCCGTCTTCAAGCTCTCTGGCGTGGTAGTTGCTACAAGCGCAGCTACAAACACCTGAAGTATCAAGTAGTACAAGTTCAGAGCCGTGTTCGAGGCTTCCTATCGCGAACGCATACTACTAGGTAAGGGATCTGAGCATTCTACATAGTATTCTACTGGTGCGTATCTAACACTTTTTTCAGATGGAAAACCACCATGCTTGACGAATGCCGCCAGAAGGTATATGATCTGTGGATTCGGTGCGATATCCCTCTGCTTTATCGATCCAAGTTCTGGCTTACATTCAATCGGTCAGACTTCTTCACTATTGGGGTGCGTTTGTTACTGATACTGTTGCTATCCTGCGAGATCCTAACGTTAACTTAATAAATTTGTCTGAATTCAGGTACTTCAAGAAGAAGAAACACGCCTTCAGAGTTCATGTACTGCAGCAAGGATTGTCCAAGGAAGTGCAGACAAATCTCAAAGTTACGAGGCAGTACCCACTGAAGACAGAAAAAAACACGATCAAGTCCGCGGGTCTGCTTTCACCAAAATTAAGCGCTTGGTAAGTCCAAAAGAACCGGGTCCACATAAAACTATCAAGGAAATGGTAAGTCAGGCGCGGTAGTAACGCTCTAATATGAGTATCATCGACGTTTTACCAAAAGAACCGGGTCCACATAAAACTATCAAGGAAATGGTAAGTCAGGCGCGGTAGTAACGCTCGAATATGAGTATCATCGACGTTTTACATATATAGTGTTTCCCTGTTCTTGTGTGCAGACCAACAAAAGATTGAAAGCGGAGAGGAATGAGGTATACATCGGGTTAAAACACTACTCCCGACCCTCAGTTCGGCTAGAGTACTACAAGAAATTTGACATCGACCCGGCCTCGAAAAAGAAGAAGAAAAGGGTGAGTCACTTAGCAAGACGTTCATCATACTGCAATCTGTTGCTGACGCAAGTGCTGTATTATGACAGCTCGCTGCGCTTGTATGGACGAGTTATGAAATGGCAGACATCAGTGCTGAGGTATCTACATACTGAATGTGTCGCTTGAAGGGATCGTGATATACTAAACCTCAATGCTGTCTCTGTGTACAGGTTGTTGTATCCACATCGTCTAGCTCGGACCAACCTCACCTTCCTCCAGCTCAAATCGAACACCAGAAGCAGGTACGACAGTACTAATGTGCACAATTGTCATGTATCTCAGGTTTCTAATCAAGCTGCTTTTTTGTAGCTTCGTCTGCGCGATGACTTGGCGTTCACAGTGAACGCGGCACTCCAATCAATCCGAGTGTCCACCGCAGGATCTTTTGGATTGTCGTCTTCACCCCACCTCCCTAATGATCGTGCGCTTTTGGAGCTGCAACACCAGGTGCGCATGCTCTCACTACAGAATCGCCGACTCACCGGAGACCTCGCTGCCTCGAGAAGAGAAACGAGCGAATTGCGTGGAGAGGTGCAGAAAGTAAAGCAACTACCACAACTCCAGCGAACCCGCTCAAATAACATTTAGATATATGTATGTCTATTCCTAAGTAATACTACTAATAGTATCGTCCATGTTGAAGTTAAAGTGGTGTACCGCACATATCCTGCATTCCCAAGAGCAGCCAGTAAAGTTTCTTTCCTCGCGACTCCCTACCATGTCAATGCATCTGCTCACCCTTGACGACACCTTGCTGGCCCATATACTGGGGTTTGCAGCTGCAAGAGACGTGGAGGCCATGGCAGTAGCCTCCCGTATCGTGGCTCTGCACATATTACCGCAGTATCCCGAGATTTGGCGTGTCCTGTTCGCGCGGAAATGGGAACAGCTCAATTTCTTGCTGGATGGAGTTGCAGAGGACGCCGGGAACCTCGAGGTGGATTCGCGATTGCGTGCACTTCTTCCATTGTCAGTAACTATGGTGATTTTCTACCTGGTAAAAATGCTGACGTTGCGAATTTGTGTAGGGAGTTCACGGAGACTCGCGTGTTCCAATTACTGTCGCGTGCAATTGTCCCGTTGCCTTCGGCAATGGATATTCGCGAAACGCAACACTCGGTCGGGTATTCGGATGCTCACCACAGGTTTGAGCTGAGTAGGTGCTGTTGTTGTGAACGAGAACTAACTGTTTGGTTGAATTGTTGGTGCTACTGGATAGAATTGCATCACTTGCAACGAAGAGTGGAGACCGGAATGATCTTGATGTGGTGACTACGTTTGCCTTTGCCGGGAAGAGTTTCGGCAATGACCGGTCGGTCCGCGCAAATTTGCCATTTCCATCGACGTTTTACATTGCAGTGTTCAAGCGCAGAGTGGTAGATGTTTCCACCAAGAAAGAGTCGCTCATTTATCAGATCGGCGCAACGACAAGTGGTTATTTTGAAATAAGCATATTCGACCCTATTACTCGACCCAATCAACACGCTCCGAGGCACGGCAGGGTGGAAATGACAGCCATTGGCTTGGTCTCTTCCACTTTCCCACTGGTTGGAAAGCAACCTGGCTGGGGAATCCCTTCATTCGGGTATCATGGTGACAATGGAAAACTGTACTCAGCTTTTCCTGTAAGTAACTTTTACTCGCTACTCTCTCAAACATGAGTTGACTGTTTTGGAATTGTGTGCGCGCATCTGGCAGTGGAAACCATTTGGGCCACGATTCGGGGCGAACGACACTGTCGGTTGTGGTATTCGACGTAGAGTGCAAGATAATGATCGACATGTCTTCTTCACGCACAAGGGGAGCAATATCACATGTGAGTACATCGATACTCAGTTCTCAGATTAATTAACTCACGATTTTGATTGCAACTTTAACTTTCTCCTACTACAGCACCTTACCTCCCAGGAGGAGATCGATACATTCCCTGCGATAACGACCTCGAGTGGTTCCCTGCTGTGGGTCTCGACTCACCAGATACTGTCCACGTTAACTTTGGCCAAGAACCGTTCAAATGTGACCACGTAATCGGTGCGTCTAGCTAGACTAACTTATTTTTACTACTCTACTCAATCGTTAACCTCACCTGTAATTAATTGCTGTAGACGAGCTTTTTAGCGAGTGTTCAGGGGCCAGTGCGCTGGTGGCGCAGCAGATGCTATTCAACACCAGCAAATCTCGTTTCCGCAAAGTTGCACGCAACTGCATCAACGCGTTTATCATGAATGTCCTGGAGCGTCGTCGTCTCTCCAGCATGTAACGTGTGGATTAATTAAATGAATAAAATTTGAAATATAGCCATCGTCCAACCCTGCCGATAAAATAAATATATGAACCCATTTGAAATATAGCCACTGCCGATAAAATAAATAAATGAACCCATATAAAAAAAGAGCCATCGTCCAACCCTGCTGAAACGCATACTTCTTCATGACACCCAGTGCTACTTTGACGCCTAGAAAAGCTTCTTCCAGCATGGCGACCTTCGCTGACTTAGGTGACGAGCTCTTGGCCCATGTGTTGGTCTTCTCTGCGCCGCGGGACGTCGAGTCTCTCACGGTGGCCTCGTCTCTGGTCGCTCGTGATGTGGTACCTTGGTTCCCTACTATCTGGAAGAATATATTTCGCCGGCGTTGGGAGGCGCTCAACTTCCCGTTGAACGGGGTGGCGCAGGGCGACACATTGCTTCAACTCGACGAGAATCTGGACGCACTGTTTCCTAGGTCATTAGATAGTTTGTGTAATTAATCTTTGTGACGATTATTAGTGAAAAGACTGACTTAAATTGTTCCAGCGCGTGCACTGAGAGTCGCAAGTTCCAGTTACTGGCCCACGCCATCATCCCCGTGCCGTCCTTTGCAGATTTAGGAGAAACGCAGAAGGCGCTGGGATACACAGATGCTTACCATCGGTTGGTAGAGTTTTGTTGATTTTTTTTAGTGATACTTCGAAGTATGAATTTTGACGACTTTTTTTCTTTGAATGTAGAATAATTTCTCTACAAGCTCCGAACCTGGACGAGGCACATTCGACTGATTTTGCGCTAGACGGCGGGATGTTGGGCGACGACCGGTGCGTCCGCGCCAATGTACCGATCCCGACGACTTTCCATGTTGCGGTGTATAGGCGCGACCCAACAGAAGAAGAGAAAGCGCAGGGGCAAAGTCGACCTGTTATTCAGGTTGGCGTCGTTCCCGGTGGATATTTTGAATTGACACTAGCAAAGCGACAACACCGACACAGTAGAGCTCCGCACGTGTTTGGCCAAGACTCTATGACGTCTATCGGTGTAGTGAATTCCAAGTTCCCGCTGGTAGGAAAGCAGCCAGGATGGACACGGAGATCCTATGGATATCACGGCGATGATGGCCGCTATTACCATGGAACGGCATTTGAGGTACGTGGAGCTACTAAATATTTGCAGCATTTATATTTTTGTTGTTTGCGCTACAATAGTGATGTGTGATGGTTAAGCAGGGCCGGCCTTTTGGTCCGTTGTTCAAGGCAGGTGTCACGGTTGGTTGTGGTATCCGTATTAACCCGCGGACAAGGACGATGTTTGTATTTTTCACCAACAATGGTGAGCTCATTTCCGGCCAGGAGGGTGCTTATATGGAGTGTGAGCATCGAAACTGGTACCCTGCAGTTGGCTTAGATTCGTACGATGCGGTGCACGCCAACTTTGGACAGGAACCTTTCGTCTACAGCGCTATTACAGGTATGGACTAAAGCATTTTTTACTGTGTAGCGTCAAAAAGGATTAAGTCGGGAAAAGAAACTTACGTTGGGTTGATATTGCAGACGAGCTGTTTAACGAGTGCAGTGGTATGGCAAATACTGTATCTGAGCAGTTGCAATGGTACGATATTCGCGACTCCGACGGGGAAAGTTCAAGTGAAGACGAAGGAAGTGAAGCTGAAGGAGGCGCGGAAAATGGTTTTGGGTCCGACGTCTCCGACGAAGAAATCAGTGCCTCGCTCATTATGCGCATTCTCGCAATGCGGCGAGCAGGGATGGATGCGGTTTAGTGTTCATGTACCTAGGGATGGCCAAACATAAATTAGTGGAAAAACGAAAACGGTTACAGTGTCCGGACGACTACTTCACACAATAATTGCTTGTCTATCCCAGAGACCAAAGAACCTTCAAAAGAGAAAGCGGAAGTGTCAACGAAATAACAAGAAACAGCGCCCTGCCAATAGAGAATGACTTTGTGGTATGATTGCAGTTATCGATACACTGCAAACGTTAATAGAATGTTGAGTCGGCTTGTTTATTAGTTATTCATGTGCACATAACTCGCACTTACCATGAATTGTCCAATACGTCAGATTCATAAATGATTGCAGTTATCGATACACTGCAAACGTTAATAGAATGTTGAGTCGGCTTGTTTATTAGTTTTTCATGTGCACATAACTCGCACTTACCATGAATTGTCCAATACGTCAGATTCATATTGAACGCAAGTCAAAACGGGCCACAAAACTGGCACGCAGAGAATTATGAATGCGTTACGATTTTGGCCAACACTGTGAATAGGATACCGGTACAGGGAACCATACTTAAAAATCTATAAATTTGTAGAGGCTCTCCTAGTTCCGATTGAACTTTTAATTTTGCTGAGTTTGAGGTGTGGAATTTAGCGCATCGAAAAGGGCCACAAAAAAGTGATGACTCACCTTACCGGTATTGGTCGAAACAATTAATGTGCCTTGCATGTTTTTGCCGATCAGTTTTTTGTCGTAATTGGCGTTGAGGATGGCTCACCCAATGCACACTTCAAGCCTTTTTTCATACAAAATAAAGAAGTGTGCCTACCTCAAAAGCACATATCCAAGATACGACGATTTAAGCCAATCGGAACCCACAGTTGGATTCGTCTTAAAATTCTAGGGGAAATCCGCTTTGGGGTCCTGGAATTAATAATAATTCGGTTTGGGGTCCCCCGAATTACTCAACTGGAAACTCGCCCTAATTTTAAGAAACCTACCGTGTTTTGAAAACATTTTCATAGAGACATGTTTACTGAGATTATCGAATTAGCTAGCGTGATCCTTTCGTATCTGCATCACTTGTCTGCTCTGTAACCCAAACGTATCCTGTAACCGAAGCGTACCCTGTACCAAAAGGGTACACATGTGGCGTACTTAAGTGAGAGGTCTGATTCCATTGGCCGTCCGCTTTCTTCTTCTTCTACTCAGCGTCGTCGCCAGCGCGCGGGGTGGCAGCGCTGCGCTTTCCCATCTTCGGCTTCGCTACTGGCGGTGGTGCCGTCTTCTCTTCCTGGCCCTCCTCCTCCGAAGACTCGCCAGCCTGGCTGTCCGCACAAGCTGTAGCCTCGACCTCGTCCTCGCGCGGCTCTGGCTCCTCCTCCTCCGACAACGATTCTCCCGGAGGCGCTGTCTGTCGGTCGATGGTCCTAATGAGCTCCTCGAGCACCTGCAGCCGCGCCGTGATCTTGCATAGCTGCGCCACGATGTATGCGTTACCGTTGTCCTCGGTGGCCAGCAGAGACGGGTCGTCGATGGCCAAACACGGAGGCGATGAGTACCGTATTCAGCACAGAGACTTGCACGAGCGCGCCGTCTACGACCCGTCTCTGCTGGTCACTATGGACAACGGTAACGCATACATCGTGGCAGCTACGCACGATCACGGCGCGGCTGCAGGTGCTCGAGGAGCTCATTAGGACCATCGACCGACCGACAGCGCCTCCGGGAGAATCGTTGTCGGAGGAGGAGGAGCCAGAGCCGCGCGAGGACGAAGCCGAGGCTGCAGCTTGCGAGGACAGCCAGGTTGGCGAGTCTTCGGAGGAGGAGGGCCAGGAAGAGAAGCCGGCACCACCGCCAGTAGCGAAGCCGAAGACGGGAAAGCGCAGCGCTGCCATCCCGCGCGCTGGCGACGACGCTCAGTAGAAGAAGAAGAAAGCGGACGGCCAATAGAATCAGACGTCTCACTTAAGTACGCCACGTGTGTGCCCTTATGGTACAGGGTACGCTTCAGTTACAGGATACGTTTGGGTTACAGAGCAGGCAAGTGACGCAACATACGAAAGGATCACGCTAGCTAACTCGATAATCTCAGTAAACATGTCTCTTTGAAAATGTTTTCAAAACACGGTAGGTTTCTTAAAATTAGTTCTTCATTCTCAATTTAGCCATGGGCGAGGTTCGTTCTGGAAACCAAATATTGTGCACAATTACAGTGAGACCAGCTCTGTCTGCTCTAGCAGCTCTACGACCGTATGCTCGTCTTCTTGATGAAAGGCCATCTCGACTGCGGCATCGATTGGCCCCTCTGTTGACAATTGTCTCCTTCTCTTGCAAGGTGAACTTCACCTTATTTCCAAACTAAAAATGAGCAGTGGTGCGCCTACCACAACGGTGAGCCTACCTCAACGCCAATTACGGTCATGGTTAGTTCGATGCAGCAGCAAAATAATATGTGGTCATAAAAATGCGAATCGCCATAAATCGAGCACTAAATCGGGCTTTCGCTGGCCAATGTCGTGCTCGATTTATTAGCTGTTTATCTGGCACCGAATATGTACCCGAGGACAATGCATTTGTCGGCAGCTGCATCGACACTAAAAATGCTCTGTCTGTTGCTCGCAATAGCTCATTAGCTTCGACTACAGCTACGCTACCCGCTCACATCAGCAGCAGCACTTCATTTGGCTTTTGTGTCGACCAAGCCACCTCCCTAAAAGTAAATCTACTATGATTTTGTAACCTTATGATTGTGCCAGTTGTCGGCGGCTGCATCGACACTAAGACTGCTCTGTTTGTTGCTCGCAATAGCTTTTTACCTTGTACGCATGCACATCGTGAGGCAGGCACTCTCTCGCCGCCTTAATTATTATAGCACTTTTCTAGTCAAATTCATATCAAATGTAAAGCTCTACAAAGTGTACATTTTTATACCTCAGGGAAGGAGCGCTTCTCTCAATATAAAGTGGTGCGGTCCTTAACGTACTTCCGTAAGCACTCCTCTACTTCACACGGCCACTGTGAAGAGCGGGCGGCTCGATCGTCGTTCTCCACCACCCCCTTCGATAAGAACAAACAATACCATATTTGTATAGTTCGTATACAAGTTCCAATTATGTCACTAATGTACGTACTGAACAGATATACCACACACATACACATGAACAAGATACAGCATGTCGTAAGAGTACATTAGACACTTGAAAAACAAAAGAAAAATCAGAGACTGATTGAAAGTCGTGCTGTCTATTCAAATGGAAAGCTTTTATTGTCCGGCTGCAAATGTCTGAGACTGATTGAAAGTCGTGCTGTCTATTCAAATGGAAAGCTTTTATTGTCCGGCTGCAAATGTCATACGACTGATAACGATAGGATGCCAGTCAATTCCAGTGGGACAGCATCTGTCGTCGAATTACGATACCGTAAAACATGTGTTGTATCCGACATATTGTTATTTCCGACAAGACCAGCCAGTCAATGGCAGGGTCCCATTTTAAACAGCAGAAAATTGATGTTATTTCCGACATTTCGAAAAATTGACTGGCCCTCGAACGCTAAACTTCCCACACATGCCGTAAAATGTCAGTCGCGATCACCACCGCCAATCGCACTCTCCGTTTCTCCTATCACGAAGATGACTCGATTCTCGCAGCTCTGTGTATTGCCAGTGTCCAGCGTCCCAAAAATCAATTCTCCTTCGTCCTCATGAGGACGACCACTGTCGCCCCCACCTTGCCACACAGGCGGACCTTAGTTCTGTCTTGGGGTCCAAGTATTTCCACGTGACTCAGCACGCGCAACATCTCCTTTCAACTCAGCTCTTAACTTCTCCAAGTCCTCCTTCACACGCGCAAGCTCGTCCTCTTCCTTTCTAGCTCTGGGTTTCCCTG
The DNA here is from genome assembly GCA_024679045.1 of Phytophthora brassicae. NCBI lineage: Eukaryota > Oomycota > Peronosporomycetes > Peronosporales > Peronosporaceae > Phytophthora > Phytophthora brassicae. The sequence goes on along the minus strand of JAIKVB010000256.1, from coordinate 92 downwards.
TGTTTTGTCTCTTTGCAGGTGGCCCTTCGCTATTCCAGGTCCTTGGCGCTTTGTGAGGATTCTCGGGGCAATGTTTGATCATGTGCCCTGGT
>JAIKVB010000255.1:0-33577 GCA_024679045.1 Phytophthora brassicae | reverse complement strand
CCTCAAATAGAATTTCCCACATTGGGGGGTAAAACATGCGAAAAATTGTAAATTGTGAGTTGCCGAACGGAGCCATACTTCATCGGCAACTGCACAATGCAGTTCCTCAAAGTTATATTCTTTGTTTCAGTCGGTTTGAAAGAACCGGTACTGTAACCACTGCAATGGCAGTTAACCCGGGCTCAAGGGGTTAACGCGAGTTCAACATGGCTCCTGAGAAATCGATTTAAGTGCCAGTTCGATCATGTTCCAAAGCTTTGGTAAAGTTTACGACAAATCATCCAATTGACTGGGTTTGTGCGGTGTGATTGGAGATCATTTTCATGTACTTCTTTTGTGGCGAGAGTTTCTGGAGACGGCATTGCAGAGTATTCAGGCGTACCGAATGAGTCTTCTACTACCACGAACTCTTCTCAACCGTTTACGTCCTGCTTCTTGCAGTAAATTACTGGTCTTCTGTTATTTTCTATTCTATTTTCTTCAAACAGGATGAAGCCCGCAGGCGATTTGCGTGCATCGTCCTGGATTGCATGCTCGATCTTGTTGCGTGTATGGGAGTGGAGCTTATCATTTTGATGAGTTACACAAACGACTATGAGCCAGAAATGCGAGGGTTTTGGGATATCTTGTGGCACGATGACGAGTGGGCCTGAGTGAATATTAGGCGTCAAGCCATTCACGAAGCTCTTGAGAGAAATGGTGAGTTTTGCACCGAACGAACGGCCGACGATGCGTTGCCTTAATTTACGGTGACCGAAAACGTACTGTGCGAAAATTGGGGCAAATTCTTCGGCTTGGTGGGTGAGGAACGATCCGAAAAATGACGCTATTTACTTTGCACCTTTGCTCACGCTGATAGTCTGAATAATACGAGTTATGATTGTACCTCAGCACTTAGCTTCATCACAATAGTCGAATTTGGAGAGGAATTCGGAGCATCCAGGCATTGACACGTCCACGTAAGCAATCGACCAAACGATCAATGAAATTGACCAGGATAGCAACGGATAAAAATCGACTTCGACGAAAATGTTGCGGTTATGTCGAGGCATTGGGATTTTTTTAAAGTCATGTTCCCCAGAACTGTAGCGTAAACTCTAACAACTGTCCCTCGTCGAGCTGTAGTCTCTCACTTGCGGTAACGGCAGCCGCGTGCATTTCTGCTGGAAGTAGCAGATTTCTCGATGGCCAGATAAAAATAGTTAGTAAGAGGTACAACTACTTCACCCGAAGAGTTAGCTGGCTTGCCTTATAGCCCCTCGCGAGCGCCACATGATGGATACATGGCATCTTGGATTCGTCTTGCGTCAGGTGAGATGCCGTCCATGCAGTATCCTAGTATTAATTCCAACTCCAACACTCAACAAACCAAGAAGTATTTTTTCCTTAAAACTGTCGAGGTGCCCACCTACGCCTCACCTGAACCTCCGGTGACCGTCACGCTATCCGCGTTGATCTTTTGGTTGCCGCTGAAAATCATTTCCTTAACGTTTTCATAATACGCAGGGAAACACTTGCCCATACATAAAACGGCTTCTTGTACCGGAACTCGGGCAACTTCTCTCGAAAGTTCATCATGCTCTATACCGTATTTTCCTTTCGTTTTTGGTCCGACATCGTTGGTTCTGTTTGTGAAATTTTTGGTATTTACTCAACCTTCAATCAAGTTTTACACAATTTTAATATTTAAGTTATTCAAGATACCGAACTGAAAAACTTGAATGTTTTCCGACACCAATTCGCAAATCGCAGCCAATACATTGCGCCTCGACTTTGCCTCTCCTCTTCCACGGCCCACATCCGTCCTCCAACGAAAATATATCTGGTATTGTCTGGTGGGGTGGCGAAGCGACTTAGTCGATGACAGTGGCGCCATGCAACGATAGAGGCAACGATTAGAACGGGGATCAACAAGATGAAAAGTAGCCATTCCCAACTGAAGCCTCCGTTTTCCTTTTCCTTCGACTCTGTGGATGCTGATGACGAACCTCGAGTTGATGACCCAGATAATCCCTTCGCTGTGATGTTTCGGTACTGTTTAAGCCATTCTTTGACCCAATCCGCCCCTTTTGGCGTTGTGATCCGCGATTTCAACTCGTCGGGAACGTTATCGTTACCATAACAAGGTACTACCAACGATCCCGATCGTTCACATTGGCTGGTTGTCAGTGATGACGGCCTTGAAGACGTCGTGATTGAATAGACGGTAAACTCACAGCCACAGTCGGTTGTTCCCTTGTTTTTATCAACACGAATCTCGGGAACAGAGCTCGAGTTTCCTCCAGTTGACCACAAAGTTTCATTGGAGTTGTACGTGGTTTCAAACGCTTCTACCACGCACTTGGAGGCTGCCAATACCTGTGTTGGACTGCTATTACAGCTTGAATACGTCTGGAATAACTCACCGTTCTCTTGAGTGCATGAAAGTGTTTTACATCCAGTGGCTTTGAACTCATCCACAGACAGCGAAATTTCTGCCATACTCCGGTTGTCAAAGGTCCACACTTGCACGACTTGATCGGCAGTGACAACGAATCCAGAGTCCCAGAGAACTGCACGTTGAATCAGTCCTGGGAGCTCATTAAAAGCTAGAGAAAAGCTGTCTAACTGTTGCTGAACTGCTTGTGGGACGGTTTTCAACTCAATTTGGTCGATTTCATCCCCTGCTTCGTAGCGATCGTAAAGCTGTCGTACAATATCCGACGTATCCGCATTAATAGCAAGTGAATTGGTGTCTTCAGAGACTAAAGTTGCTCGTGTTGAGGGGTCCTGCAGCAATGTCGAGGGTATAGAACAGTCACAAGTCTTGGAATTGTTATTCTCTTCTCCAGAAGAAGAAGAAGACGCTTCACTCGGTGCTGATCTTGATCCAGACGCAGAGCTCGATGGTGGAGCAGAAGACGCTGGCAAGGGAGCGTTTCCGTCACCTGATGAAGAAAATGACGCTTTACTCGAATATGATACTGATTCAGTATCATAATATCCTGATTCTTGAGAATTTGATGGTTCAGATGACGCTGGTAACGGTTGGCTTTCAGCTCTAGAAGAAGAAAAAGATGCTTCCTTTGATGTAAATCTTGATTCAGACGCGGAATCTTTCGGTTCTGGAGAATGTGGAGCTTGAGTAGTAGACGCTGGAGTGCTTGCATCTATACACAAGTCAGGAGGATTTCCAGCTTGGCAAAACTGCACCAGAATGCCAACAAAAAGAGAAAAGTTGCGGTTCATGTTCGCAACAGTGAAAAACACCAAATGGATTCAGCTGACGAAAGTGTATACAGTATCGGAGACATTGAGATGCGGAAAGTTAATTTGATCAGCGTCAATCAGAGACACTACAGATTACGCTCACAATCTGTAGCACAATTATCATATACCCTTTTTAAAATGATACAAACTAGTGCTCAGTATATTAGCACTATAGCGAACATGTATCTGGTTTATTAATATCCTTTGAAAACAGAGTAGTAAAGATGCGCTACAGTTTGTGATTGATATCTGTACTGCTTAACCAGTGGTAATCAGCGACACTTTATCACTTCAACTTTGGTCGCAATACTGACCAGAATTGGTGGACGCCATGGGAAATTCACTTTTTTCTTCCTTTTCTCGTTTTTAGTTCCCACCTTCGAGCTCTTGAATCAATTCATGTGCAGTTGGACGATCTGATGGATTAATCGCCAAGCACCGCAAACCCACACGTTTAATCCGTGGAGGGCAGTCATCAGAGAAACTGGGACGTAATTTCCCAGCCATCACATCTTGAAGAATTTGAAACGGTTTTGGGCGACCTCCACCTTCTGTCGCAGTATTTGAATACGGGATTTTACTCGTATCTAACTCGGTTAACACCACTCCAAACGAGTAAATATCGGCTTGTTCCGTGTACCTTTTGCCTTCCAGAATCTCAGGTGCAGTCCAATATGGTGTTCCAACCCCCGCAGTCATTGTATTATCGACTGTACCACGACTCACACCGAAATCAATGAGTTTAGGCTCCAGTCTGTCAGTCAGTAGAATATTATTCGACTTGAGATCGCGATGAATTAGAGGCGGATCGCGATTGTGTAAATACTCGAGAGCTTGAGCGACGCCAAGTGCCATGTGAATCTTGTCCCTTGCCCACGACAACAAATCTGCGTTCTTCTGTAGATAATTCTGTAGATTCCCTTGGGGAAAGAACTCAAGCACCAAAGTCAAATTGTTGAGACTATTCCAAGCCACACCAATGAACTCAACAATGTGTGGGTGAACGAGACTGGCACTGAGGTCGATCTCCTCTGCGAATGCTTGTACATTCTCAGCTTTCTGTTCTTTCGACTGCAAAAGTCTCTTTGCAGCCACTTTTTGACCATTCAACTCACACATCCAAACTTCTCCAGATGCACCTTTGGACAACATTTGCTCGAACAAGAGACTCTCATAAGGAATACGTTTGCCTTGAAGATGTTGACTATCAAGTAAAACCTTGAGTGTCTTGTTAGAACCCGCACTCTCATAGTGACTGGAGATAGTCGACTGACTCGTCAACGCCTTGGAGCCAAGTACGAACTCAGGAGTCCCCACACTCGCATAATCACCCTCAATATCAGCAGAAGATGATTTTTGTGCTTTGGTCTTAGCTCTTCGTTTCCAGCAGAACCAACCGAGACCTCCAAGTACCACAACTGTACCCAAAATAATTGGAATGAGCAGCAATTTGTTAAATCCGGAATCTTCAGCGAATTCTTCCTCCAGCCAATTGGTGACCCACTCACTACCCGTCGGGATAGTAGCGTTTGCAGCTATGTACTCGTCTGAGAACTCGTCTCTCCTGTGGCATGGTACACTTAATGGAGATGTGTACCCATTCTCAGCAGGACAGGAATTCCATGCTGGCTCGGTTGTGCTCGACATTGTGTGCACCACATAGACAGAAAAATCCGTCATAACGTCTCCAAAGTAGTCAGACCATGAATGGTCTCGTACTTCGATTTCGGGGACAGTGTCGGGGTCTCCTCCAGCCGCCCACATATTCCCCAAGTAAGTACCAGCACCTGCGTCTTCGAAGACGTCGATGACGCAGTGCGACGTATTGAGCATCTGATACCCTGTGCAGAAGAGACTGTAGTAGCCTAACTGTTCATTAGGCTGAGAACAATTCTTCGCGGTACATTGTACGTTACGGACTTCGTACGGTTGCACGTTGATGGTGGCCATGGAGCGATTATGGAGTGTGTAGATCTGCACTGGGGTGTTGTCTGGTCCAAGAGCAAATCCTGTGTCCCAAAGCACCGCCCGTTGCACGAGGCCTGGGAGACTGGAGAAGTCGATATTAAGAGGCTCGAGACGGTCACTCACGGCGGGAGGAACCGACGTGAAAGACACTTTCTCGCCTTTATCACCTGCTTGGTGACGGATGTAGAGCTGTTGCGCAATGTCGGAATTGGTGCCATTGAAGACGAACGAAGAGGGGCTGGACGTCTCTTCTAAACTGCGGAACGTGATAGTGTGGGCTTGGACACTGGAAAAAATGGCGAACACCGCAGTAAACCGCATGATTGCGACGAACGTGGTAAATTGCGGAATGGCTCATGGATGACCGACCACTTGACGCTTGGTGAATGCAACTGACAGATATCACAAAGTGTACCCATTGACTCCGCCTGTTGGAAACGTGGGACTGGAAAATCTATGGAGCTCGAGTCTAGAGAGCTCAATATACCCAAAAACGAAACCGGGTTAGTAACTTATAAATACGGCCATCCTCAATGGCCAATTGGCTATGAAATGCAAAGTGCTTCGCCAGTCGTAGATAACACCATGCGGGCTGGTTGCTTTACTAGTCTACGCAGTAGCAACGAGGACGGCAGATTCCATAGGGCGCGCTAGACGTACACTACATGTAGACGGAGACGACAAGCCACGACAGTACGGCAGGGTGTGCATGCCGTACTTCTTTTTAGAGTCATTTAATACGGAGCAAGCGACCTGATCTGAACGCAGTAGTGCTTAGCAGAACATTCATGGCATTCCGCTGCATCGGTTAAAGAGGAGTAAGCTCAAAGGGCACAGCGAGCGGTGGTTCAACATACTTGAAACCTATAGTGACATGACTTGCACTGATCAAAGCTATAAGTTCCGACGGTACGTGGGTTGGAGTACTTTTCAATCGTAGCTAATTACCTTCTCATTTTTGGTTTTGGGTACCTCGAGCTCCATGGGGCTGCTCCAGGTTTCCCCTGTGGGACGACTATACCTGAACCTGAGATAAATGTGCATCTTTTCTTAGTATAAAAACCAAGCTTAGCCAAACTTTTTGTATATGTAACCGATGACCGGTTTCCTTTGCTGCGGCAACCTTGAAATGTGTAATGGGCGTGGGAATTCAAGACGGATATTTTTACTACTCCATTATTTATTTAGTAATCATTCTTGTACCAACGTTTTTTTTTTTAACACATAATTATCTTTTTTTATGCACCCTGACGTGCACCGGGCACGTTTAATGTGTGCATCAACTGGTATTAATAACGAGTACTTCGAAGTACATCCTTGCCACACTTTGAATAGTTCTGTAGTGAAACGGATTGTCCAGTGACGGGCAGGCCGTTACTCAACGGTGAACTGAACGACTGGCGTGGGTGGGTGCAAACTTTCGCCTGTCGTGAAAATGAGTTCAAAAACCAACGTTCATTCTCCTTCTCGCTCGCTAAAAAACACTCAAACTCCAATCCATGCGTTTCGACCGAGCTCACCGACGTTTGTCGTCCTCAGACGCTGTTCTCCCCACTACCGACACGTTCTTCCGCTTTGACGGGACCAATTCGGACTTGGCCCGACAGTTGTATCTTCGAGCTGAGGCTGGTGGCTCTGTGCCAAAATTCACCAGCTTTAACGTCCCCGATAGCCTTCAAAAGCGACTCAACGACCTTAATGTCAAGTGGGACGAACTGTCGGGTATTGCACAACGAGCGGTGCTGTGGGACTCTGGATTCGGCGTCACTGTCGACGATAAAGCCGTTCAAATCTGGCCATTGAGTGGCCACTCCATGACGGATCTAGCCGTCCCACTCGAGCAGTTCCAAGTCGTGGGATGTGAGGAGATGAACTGCACCCAGCCGAATGATCGAAAGAGCTTGAGTAATCTTTACTGTAATGGAGACCAGATGCTCAATGCATCCAGGTGCGTCATGGACCATTTTAAAGACCCCGTTGATATCCACGGGCCTATGTGGATGACTGGTGATAACCCAGAAGTGATTCCAACTCCACGCGTTCGAAATCATGATTGGACCGACGACTACTCTAAAATCCACTACACAGTCCTTGCTGTACACACTGTAGAGGCCGATAATGAACCAACTTACGGTGAATGTGCAACAGAAAATCAGAACGAAGGTTATGGGTCGTTAGTACTCTCGTGTTACTCAACTGAAGAACTTCCCGCAGCAATCGCCAATCAGAGAGAGGAAGTATTAGGGAGTCCTTGGGTGTCAAGGTGGCTTACGGACGAATTCTCCGCTAATGGGAAGGCTAAGTCGAATGACGGGCTCAAAAAGATTCTGATAGTTCCCATTATCGTCGGAATTCTCGTCATTGTAGCTCTAGTGGCGATTTTCTTCTGCTTGAAGCGTAAGAGACAGAAAACCACGGAAAACGGTGATTTACAAGACTCACTGATGGACATGGAGACGTATCAACCACATAATTTCAAGGACAAGGAAGAAGTGGCACCTGACCGTGATTTTGCTCCTAATGGATCCTTTGCAGTGACTCTGGATGACACGTTGTCTGTTTCTCACCGAGGTGTTGACAAGACTATCAAGTTCATGTCGAGTACCAGCTCAGCGAGTGATTTCAGCTCTGGGAGCAATAACACGCTGAAAATCCTACTTGACAGCGAGTTTTTGATCGGAAAACGCTTGCCGTACGAAAGTCTCGTGTTGAAAAAGTCCATTTCCAAAGGAGCGTGTGGCGAAGTGTGGGTGGGTGAGTTCCAGGGCCAGGAAATCGCTGTCAAGAGGCTACTTCAAGCTAAAGCCATTCGAGCTGATGAAGTGGAGTCGTTCGCTCAAGAGATTGAGCTCAGTGCCAGTCTTGTTCACCCAAACATTGTCTCGTTCATAGGCGTAGCCTGGAATAGTCTCAATAACTTGGTCATGGCGATGGAATTCTTCCCAATGGGAGATTTACAAGCCTATTTAACTCATAACGCCGATCTCATGTCGTGGACAAAGGATAAAATCCCTATCGCAGTCGGAGTCGGACGAGCGCTGGAGTATATACACTCCCGCTCTACACCGCTTATTCATAGAGATCTCAAGTCGAAGAATATTTTACTTACACGAATGCTCGAAGCAAAACTCATTGACTTTGGGGTAAGTCGAGATCGTCAAGAATATTCCATGACAGCAGGAGTTGGGACTCCGTATTGGACGGCACCTGAAATTCTGGAAGGCAAACGATATACGGAGCAAGCAGATATGTACTCGTTCGGAGTAGTTTTATCGGAGCTGGACACGGGTAAAATTCCGTATTATGACGTGTTGACCTCTGAAGGCAAGAAACAGAAACCATTCCAGATCTTGACGGAAGTTATGTCCGGAATGTTGCGACCGAGTTTCTCAGAGAACTGTCCTTCTCGTATCCGTCGGATTGGAGTCACGTGCTGCCAACATGACCCAAGTAAACGTCCGACAGCGGCTCAAGTAGTTAAAATGCTGGAGGAACTTTGATGAAATTTGCAGATATTCCTATATTTACCACAATATTTTTGTAATATGGTAATATAAACTACTACATAATATTTACATGTTAGTTCTATTTGACAATATTTGTACAGCGGATATAAGCATGGTAAAATAAATTGTTACATTAATATTTAGTTCTATTTGACAATATTTGTTTAGCGGATATGTATAGTTTAAGTTTTAATATTATGGGTATTATAAATTGTTATATTACTATTTTAGTTCTGTTTGACAGTATTTGTTCAGCGGATATTATAGTACGAAGTATAATATTTTAGTTTTATGGTAATATAAATGCTACTTTAATATTTAGTTCTATTTGACAACATTAGTACAGCGGATAATTGTTTGAATATTATAGGTTACAGGTCTTCACCGTCGCTATTTTCCAGCCATTGGACAAGCTCTGGTGCAGTTGGACGCTGTACTGGATCAACCGCCAAGCAAGAGAGTCCAAGCTGTACAATACGTAGCGGACAACTTGATGAGAAAGTTGGACGCAGTTTCCCAGCCATGACATCTTGTAATATATAAAATGGCTTTGGCATTCCACCACCTTCACTCACAGTATCAGAGTACGGAGCGTTCCCAGTATCGAGCTCTGACAAGACGACGCCGAAAGAATAAATATCTACTTGCTCTGTGTAGCGTTTGCCCATGAGAATCTCTGGAGCTGTCCAGTAGGGGGTTCCTACACCTCCCGTCATTGTGAACTCAGCTTTGTCTCGACTAATGCCAAAGTCGATGAGTTTTGGCTCTAAATTATCTGTGAGCAGGATATTACTCGACTTCAAGTCTCGATGGATTAAAGATGGAGTGCGACAGTGTAGATACTCCAGAGCTTGAGAGATTCCGACAGCCATGTGAAGCTTTTCCTTACGCCAGGTCAACTGCCTCGCGTTCATCTTTAGGTAGCGCTGGAGACTACCTTGAGGCAAATATTCGATCACCATCACCAGATTATTCAGTGTATTCCACGCTACTCCAATGAACTCGACGATATGAGAGTGAACAAGACGAGCACTTAACTCAATCTCCTCGGCAAAAGCTTGAACATTATGTGCCTTTTGCTCCTTACTCTGAAGTAGTCTCTTGACTGCCACTTGTCGATTATTAAACTCACACATCCAGACTTCTCCAGACGCTCCTTTGGACAACGCTTTCTGAAAAATTAAGCTGTCAAAAGGAATGAATTTTCCCTTCAAATGCTCGCTACCCAGTAAGATCTTGAGTGTTTTGTTGGAACCAACACTTTCGTAGTGACTTGAGAGACTGGATAACTGCGTACTAAGCTGACTGGTCACGATCATCGGCCGAAGCACCATCTCACCAGGTTCACTACCAGTCATAAAGTACGAATAATCTCCAGAGACTTCCCACGCGGTTGAGAGCATTAATTCCTTCCTCTTCTTCCCTCTCCACCACCAATAAAACCCAAAAAACCCAATCACCCCACTAACCCCTAAAATAATAGGAATTAACAAAAGCTTGTGAAAACCTGACTCTGGAGCAAATTCCTCTTTCAACCACGCAGTGACCCACTCACTTCCAGTCGGTTTAGTCGTATTTGTAGCCATAAATTCATCCGAGAACTCGTCTCTCCTGTGGCAAGGAACTGTTACTGAACCAAATCCTGAAGGACAGACATTCCATGCAGGATCATGTGCACTTGGAACTGTGTGCAGTGAATAGACTGAGAACGTGATATTTCCTCCAAATTGTTGAATCTTTTCCGTCCATGTATGGTCTCGAAATCGCAACTCTGGAGCCATTTCTAAGTCCCCACCAGTGGACCACATCATCCCTAAAAAATCGCTAGCTCCTGGGTCTTCAAAGACATCAGCTACACATCGAGAGACGTTGAGGATCTGGTACCCAGTGCAGAATTGTGTATAGTAAGCGTCCACGTCATTAGGTTGTAAACAGTTAAGGAAGCTGCAGTCCACATTCTTGACGTCTTTTATGGGGATAGCGAGTTCCGCCATACTGTAGTTCTTCATAGTCCAGATCTGTACAGGTTTGTTACCTGGAGATATACCGAAGCCGGTATCCCAAAGAACTGCACGCTGGACAAGTCCCGGGAGACTGGAAAAGTCGATTTTGAGAGGTTTTAGACGGTATATGATAGCGGAAGGGATTGATGTGAGTTTCGTTTGCTCGGAGGAATCTCCAGCCTTGTAGCGAGTGTAAAGCTGATGAGTGAAGTCGGAATTAAACTCATCGAAGAGAAATGACGAGTTGGACGGAAGGGAAGACGCTTCCTGACTGCGGAAAGTGATATTGTGGGATTGTACGAGTCCCCATAACAAGATGAAAAGTACAGGAAGAGAGAACGTTGACATGGCAGTCGCCTCGTACGAGGAAAATCCCGGAATGGCATGGCAGAGCCACCAACGAGGAGATATCACACGTAGGTCCTCCCATATCATGTAGTATTACAAGGATATATGTGAAAATAATCATCACTTTCGATACATTTTTAGAAACAGGATATTAGTATTTACAGGATTCTTGGCGCTTTCTAATTTGTTTAACATTTTGGTGGCATATAAGAATTCATAGGTTATGTATTGTATTGGCTGTTCTTTTGCCTTTCTGTCGCGGAAGTGGGATCCTTGATTTCTACATGATTGAACTATGTATTTTACTTGGACCTGGATGTGATGAATGTTAGGGTGCTTTGACTTGGCAGCAACTAGAAAGACTGGAAACGAGATGCTGTGGTCTTTAACTTTGGTGCGCTTGACTTCAATGGACTGCACCGTAGGTTGAGATCTCCGGATACCGGTAGTCGTTCATAGCAGGCTCGTCTGGTTTAGTACCGGTCTCCCGATTGTGCTAGCAACAGAGTTTTCCAGCTGTATCTCAACTGTCTACAAACACAGGCATCGACTTTACGAGCTTCTCCATTTTGGTGGGAAAGACTGATCCACACCTGCTTTTTATCGTAAGCGAATACGAACTTAATTAACCCTATCGCGAGCCACCTACCTTCACTATACTATACAAGGTTAGCATATTCACTTTTTCCAACTTTCGACATTTAGCCCAACTGTAGCAAAATGCTACGATGAACCGCGATAGGGTTAAGGGAGCGGTGAACATTAAATGTTCTTCACCGCCCCTTTTAAGTTCGTGCACTGCTTGGAAAACATATATTATAATAAATATAATTGATATTTTTCCACCAAATCTATTATTATTGTTGGCTGGCAACCTCGAGTATTAATGTTTTCCACCAAAATATAATGTATTAAAAAGTTATATATCCTTAATAGTCAGTGTCTCGATAGTTAAATCAAGTTGGACCTTTACATAATAAATAAAGTAGTTTTTTTGGACGTATATAGCATGCATTTTGCGTCCTAATCGACGGTAGTGGGATGCGAGCAGGCCGATAGGTCTTAATTAATTTAATTTGAAATGAGGTACATTGATGTCACTTAGTGTATCTAACGACTTCCTATGTCCGTTACCTCGCAAGCAACAAGCACCTCAGGCGGAACTTGACACAAAGTTAACTTGTCCGTTCCAGCCGACGCCCTTATGTCGCCCACTAGCTATTCATCCCGGTCTAAATTTTCACTTTCCGTCCCGTGCCGTATCTAATGACGTGTGGCCGCTGCTACCGCTTGTGCAGCGTTGACCATTCTGTCAGCCCAGTAGTTCATGTCCGTACGCAAGTGCTGCGATACCTTCTTCCATTCTGCCATTTGCCCAGCTTGACCGTCTAGATGCCTGTAGCCAAAAACACAGCTCGGACAGCATCTCCAGCTGCTGTAGAGACACTGGAGTCCAGACGACAACCACAACCACGGTGTGGCTTACACTGCTGCCTATATTCTGCTGCTGGGCGCTCAAGGACCAACCATTGCCGCCAGGACAGGACCGTAGGAGTGACCGTAGGTAGTTTAAGCAAGCCAACCAATATCACTTTCGCATTTACCTCGCAAGCAACAAGCACCTCAGGCGGAACTTGACACAAAGTTAACTTTAGTCCACTAAGGACCGCAGCAAGATGCAAGGAAATGAAGCTCGATTTGACGCAGACGGCGACGCTGTGATGCAGAACGTTCATCAACCTGTGTTTGAATTTGTACAAACACCCAAGTTGGCTGACTGGAGCCAAGATGCGGTCGTCATTTGGAAGAGAAGGTGGGAGCAATACGTGGGTATTGTTCGCCAACGCTGTATGGAAAGTGGAGAGCGGCTCGAAGTTGTTGTTCGCCCGGTCAAAACCTGTGTTGACCTCAAACTACTCGAAGTTCTGTGTCTCTATGAACTACGCAAGGCTGTGGTTAATGTGACTAGTGATGAACTGGTCGCTTTGATTGACGAGAAGCTTGGGTCGGTTAAAAACGCTCAGGTTCCCGACCTCGACGATTTCTTCCGTCAAGTACTGAAAGTCGACCCCACGAAGATGGCATTGATGCCAGGGTGCTCAAATACTATCGTGACTTTGCGACTCTCATCAAAGAGAATGGATTGAGCAAAATCCTCGGGGTAGGTAACCCTGCCGATGGTGGGTACAACGAACGGATGAAACTTCGTTGCACTGTTCTCATTGACAACTTGGAGCCAAAAATGCTCCGAGATGATGTCAAACGTCACGTGAAGTACGAATATCGTGAAGCCAAGCGCAATGACTTCACGCTGTTTGGCATTATTAAGGAAAAAGCTCGCGCGAAACATAAATACCATGTGTTAGCCCAGGAGCAAAAGACCAAGTCGAACTATTCCTCATTGACAACTTGGAGCCAAAAATGCTCCGAGATGATGTCAAACGTCACGTGAAGTACGAATGTCGTGAAGCCAAGCGCAATGACTTCACGCTGTTTGGCATTATTAAGGAAAAAGCTCGCGCGCAACATAAATACCATGTGTTAGCCCAGGAGCAAAAGACCAAGTCGAACTATTTCAATAAGGAAAAACCGACTGACCGCATTAGCAACAAGCCGGGTCTCAAGAGTCCAGGCACAAAACCTACTGGTACGCATAACGGTAGTACTAGTAGAAGCAGCGGTAGTGGTGGTGGCTTTGGAGCTGGTCCGAGGACCAACAGGCTACGCCCGAAAGCTACACCCCCAAAGACAGGCTGTTGGCACTGTCAAGGCTCTCATTGGATGAGAGACTGTCCATCGGCGACGGAGGATGACAAAACCCGAGCTGTGGAGAAAATGAAGGAGATTCGGGGGGCAACTCGTGGTCGCGTAAAAAAGGTTGGAGAAGCGCCTGCACCCGGAGACGTGCTGGTAAATAACCTATTGACATCCCGTATCTTGCAGATACCGGCTCGGATGAGACGTACATACCTCGCCAGTACCTGAATGAGTTCACCGGTCTTGGAGCCTCTATACAAGTGCTTACTCTACCTTCAGTGGAAGAGAAATGTGCTGCAGGAGGCAATACGGTCGTGTGTCGAGATGCTGTCATACTGGATCTGCTACTCCAGACTGCTGCCGGCCAGGTACACCTATCGGAAGTGTACTGTAAGGTGTTGGAGGAACCAGAAGAAGTTTTATTCTCGGCAACGACTCGTTGAAGGCGTTGGGTATTGATGTCAACGACGATCTCTCGCAACTGGCGGCCGGACCCCCAGTTGCTGACGTAGACCCTTTTGACTTGGGCATCCCTGAACTGGTGCCTTCGTCCGAAATTCATACAAAGCTGGAGGAAACGATTGTCACTGCTGGCGAAAATGGGTTTGATCATGGGTACTTGCAGTTTCTTCGAGAGGCTGTGTTTGATATGAGGACGTCTTTCGAGTTGATCTTCTTGCAGATCCACCTGCGAAGGTTGAGCCATTACGTATCACACTTCGGGCTGATGCGAAACCCTTTAGGGCTCGTCCTTGTCGTTACTCCTCAGTTCAGAGTACATTTCTCCTAAATCACGTTCGATTTCTGAAAAAGTGGGTTTTGTTCGCCGGAACAATATGAGTCAATGGGCTTGTGCTGCAGTTCCTGTCCCCAAAGTAAACCGGCCCAATGAATTTCGACTGACGATTGATTATCGACCGGTGAATGCAGCAACGATTCCAATCGCCGGTAGCCGATCAGATTTGACCTCTTCGTCAGAGAATGTGGATGGAGCTTATGGTTTCGCGGGATTTGACATGCCGAGTGGTTTTTCACAATTACCACTTGATGAAGACAGCCAAGAATTAATGAGTTTCATCACTGATGACGGTGTTTGGACCCCAAACCGTTTTTCTCAAGGAGCGATGGATTCTCCGCTGCACTTTCAAAACCAGATGAATGTGGTTTTTCACGACATGCTCGTACTCATCTCTTAATATGGATTGATGATATTTTGCTATTCGCTCGTTCACCAGCAGAATTTATCGATGCATTACGTCATTTTTTAGGTCGAGTCCGTGAACGAGGCCTGAAGCTGAGTGCTGTGAAAAGTTTTCTGTTTCGTAAAGAGGCGAAGTGGTATGGACGCGTGTACAGTGGTGCTGGAGTCTGCCATGATCCCGAGCGACTTAGTGGCCTTCGCCAGCTTCCACTTCCACCTACTGCTGCTGACTTACAGCAACTCTTGTGCGCATCCGGTTGGATGCGTGACTCACTCATGGACTACAGCCGCGTGATGCAGCCTCTGCATGACAAACTAGAAGCGGTGCTGAAAGTTGTCGGTCGCACGAAGCGACTTGCCGCTGGTGCTGCTATCTCTTGGAGTACTGAAGACACGGCGGCGTTTGATGACGCTCGTCAGCTGCTTGCTACGTCACAGACACTTCACTACCCTACACAAAATGCATCAATTGTTTAGATGTCTGATGCCTCGGACCTCGGATGGGGTTTGGTTGTTACTCAAGTTCGTGATTGGGTCGATGGAATGTCGGTGACCGACCAGCAGTATGAGCTGTTGGTTTGTAAGAGTGGCAAGTTTGATGATACTGCTCCGCGCTGGAGCATTATTGAAAAAGAGGCCTACCCTATCATTTGGGCAGCACGGAACCTCACTTATCTTCTTGTTAGAGGGAATGGATTCCACCTCAATTGTGATCATAAAAATCTCATTTACGTGTTTGCTCCGGATCGAGAAGTGAAGAGCCATGTGCGCGGAAAGCGGCAGCGCTGGGCGATGTCCCTGACAGGACTACAGTATCAGATTGAGCATGTCGACAGTACATCCAACTTGTGGGCTGATTTACTATCGCGGTGGGGCCTTTCTTCGGGGAAGGAAGGTGGAGTGACAAAGTGTAAAGCTATTACACGCAGCAGAACTCGGGAAACTTCGGGTATCGAAACGCAAATGCAGCGGCTGCATCTGCGTGCTGGTGACTTTGTGTTTCCTGAGTTGAGTGAAATTCAAGTGGCACAGCAAAGACATGTTCGTGCTGCACCAATAACTGCACAGCAGGACTCAAACGGTACTTTGCTAGTGGGTGACAGACTGTGGATACCAGAGATGGAGGTTGCGCTGTTGCAACGAATTTTGATCGTTTCTCATTGCGGATCTCAGGGACATCGTGGTATTGAACCTATGATGACAACATTAGTAGAGGTGTTCGCGATTGCGAACTTAGCTCAAGTCTGCCGCCGGTTTCTGAGTCGCTGTCTCCTATGCAAACACGTGAAAGGAGGGAACATAATCCCTCGTCCGTGGGGACCCACCTACGACGCTACGGAGCGAAACGAGTTGCTACATTTTGACTACCTTTACCTAGGCGATAGTATGGGCTCGTGTCAGTACGTGTTGGTTCTCAAGGACGACCTCACTCACTTCTGTGGAGCTGGTGGCCTGCGACTCACCGACAAGTGTGGTGGCTGCCACAGCAGTAGTTGATTGGTGGAAAAGGTTTGGTGCCCCATCGGTCCTGGTGTCGGATCAGGGAAGTCATTTTAAAAATGAGTTAATCACTCAGGTTTGTAAGAAGCTCGACATCGATCAGAACTTAGTAGTGGCTTACGCACCGTGGATAAACGGAACTGTGGAACGTTTAAAGCGGGACATATTACAAGTCCTGCGAATTCTGCTGATGGAGTACAAACTGGATACACATGAGTGGGTATATCTCTTGCCTGTCGTACAAGGAAATCTGAATCACACGCCAGTACGCTCACTGGGTGACAAAACCCCTAGTGAGCTTTTTACTAGTCTACCACGACCGACCCCATTTGAAGCCAGCGTACCGAAATACTGGAAGCAGCTGCATTACCGTCAGAGCATTTTGACAGACTGCGTTCAAGTTTGTCCGGGTTGCACCGGGAGGTAGTGGACCAACGCGAAAAGCGTCGTCTTCAAAATATGGCTCGGTCTAAGGGAATTGATTGCAACTTTAGCATGGGAAATTTTGTTCTCTGGTCACGCATCGACTCTCGGTTGCCGACTGACAAACTGTTGGCTCGTTGGGTTGGGCCGTTTGAAGTGGTCGAGACGGCTTCTCATTCTTTCACTATTCGTCATCTCGTGACGAACAAGCGCTACATAGTGCACGGCTCACGTCTTAAGTTCTACGCAGACTCCAGTCTAGATGTGAACGAAGAGATGTTGGCACGTGTCTACAACCAGGGTATGGTTTTTGGTGTTCAAGAGATCTTGAATCATCGCAAAGAAAACGGTGTATGACAACTTTTCGTGTCGTGGGAGGGTTTGCAGAGCGAAGAAAACTCGTGGGAGACTTTAGCCTCGCTACACAAGGATGTTCCTTCGCGTGTCGAGCAGTACGTTCACGACAGTGGCGATTCAACACTTCTACGAGCCCACTCTACTTTGACCCAAGTCGCCTCTAATTAGCTTGGCCATACTGAGACGCAATGGAAAAACTGCTATAAGTTGAAGCGCAACTTGACCGGTAACATCGCCCCGTCTCAGGAATGAACCGTCTATATTTGACTGGTGATAGATTTCTGTCAGCGATGATGGATTTCTCCATACCTGCATACACTATATTTCAGTATGGTTATCGTCTTCGGGGGGCAGTGTAGCCAAAAACACAGCTCGAACAGCATCCCCAGCTGCTGTAGAGGCACTGGAGTCGAGACGACAACCACAACCACGGTGTGACTTACACTGCTGCCTATAATCTGCTGCTGGGCACTCAAGGACCAACCATTGCCGCCAGGACAGGACCGTACGAGTGACCGTAGGTAGTTTAAGCAAGCCAACCAATATCACTTTCGCATTTACCTCGCAAGCAACAAGCACCTCAAGCGGAACTTGACACAATGCCGTTGTCTACTTGTGGTCTCTGATATGGCCATTGCAGCCAACTGCATCGCCATCCTGTTGCACTCCCGTGGGTGTAAAACCCAACGCACCGCTTTTAAATGCTGCAATACTGCTCTGCATTTCCAAAACAGTATTCTTGTTCTCTTGAAGCGCGGTTGCTTTCTCTGCTCAAACTGCTTCATTGTGACCTTGCTCGTACCAACCACCTGCAGCGGCCAGTACTTCCGGTCCGCGCAAGTCCTTAACCCCTCCAATAATCCTCTCATCGCTGTCTCCACTATGGTTGCTTCACCACTAGCGTAAGACATGCTCGCCACCCATACAATCCTCCTCTCTATCCGGTTTGCGGATACATGAATGACAGTAACCCTACTCCCACCGTGCATGTTGCGACCAGTTGCCGTGGAGGGCATCGAGTATGTCCTCGTACGAGCTACATCGAGTCGTTGCTGGCGGCAGAGACGCCGATGGACTGAAGTCGCTCGAGAAGTTGGCATTCGTCGAGCCGTCCTCCAGTGACGTAATCTCCGACGCCTCCTTGAAGTGCATGATCGTCAGGCCACAAGACCCCAGACACCCGCTGAAGATAGCCATGAGCACGGCTGGGTTGACTTGGAACTTGACCGACGGCAGCTCTCGCATAACAAGCAAAACGACATTGCGGACAGGGCCGTACCTGCTTCAGTTCCGAAGGACCGGAACATCCGGCTGGCCGCCAGCAGGTGCGCCTGTGGAATATTGTAGTCGTCCTTGGCCTTCTTCGCGCCTTCCGGGAAGCTTGCAGACGTCAGGTAACGGACCTCGGCCGGTGGTAACTCGCCCGTAGCGTTCGGCTCAGTCGGCGTCAGCCTTGCAGGCGCATCAGGGGGAGTGACAGATGCGGGCACTTTAATGATTGCTTGCGACGCGACCATCGTGCGGAGCTGCTGCACCTCCAGCAGCAGCTCGCGCATTTGGACAGCCATATCGGCGCCGCTCGGAGCACGCTGTTCCTCCCGCGTCTGGCTTGTTGCAGCCGTCGTCACGACCGGGGGCGTCGTGGCACCACTGCCGAGGCCTGGATTAAACGACACCATAAACGAGTCGAGGTCGAACCCGCCGTCAGACCTTGACGTCCTCGCTGGTGGCTGGTCCGTGCCGCCTGTGACGGTCGTCGCCTGAGCTGGGACCTTCTCAGATGGGCCTTCGCAGATGAGCCCTTCGCCGCAGGTGCCTTGGCCGCCGTCGGAGTCTTCCTGGGCTTCTCCACCGGCGGGGGCGCAGGCTTGTCTTCGAGGCTTGAGTCCGAGTCATGGCCGCCACCGGTCGACCCTTTTTTCGCGGCCGCGGGGCCGGCGGCAGGGCGCCGCGTGAGCCGCTTCTTGCCCTTGCTATTCTCGAGGACAGCCGCAGCGATGACCGTCTTGGCTGGCGGACGCTTGCTTGAGGCCAGAGGCGTCGGCTCAGACGTGCGCCTCGCGGATGTGGTCGTCCACGGCCCGTCTCCTCCGGTGACGTCGACGACGACGGCCGCCGCCGTCGGTGCATCAGAGGCCTCGCTATCCGAGGGAGCAGCAGCTGCCCTGGATGAGGGCGAGCTGGGCGCGCTGGTCGGGTTAGAAGCTCCGCGGGTGATCATGTTCTCTTGGGAAGGTAAACCCCCTTCTTTTTCTTGCTGCGTGGCGTTCTCGATTCTTCAAAGTGAGGGAGAACGCCACGCGTTCATCGGGTGGCAGCGGCCTGAACCGGGCTGTAGTACCGGTATGAAACCGGCACGTACTAACATACCGCTTGAAGTGGAAAACACAATTCCCTCGCTGCGCTATGGGATACACCGTTACTGACAATGTATTTCTACTACAGTATATCAGTACTGCAAAATGCCGTTGTACTCGCAATGGGCCAAAAGGTTTTGCTAACAATCACTGTGGCAACTAAGGCCACTACGCGAGTGTCTGTCGGGGTCGATGTCGGCGAAGAGGTCGATCAGTGGCTAATAAGCTTAAGAATATTAAGAGCCCTGGTTCAGGTGCTGACTTGCGTGCTGTGCCGAAATTTTGAACGAGCACCATTGGTCAAAATCATCTCGGTACACTGTACCTTTTTTGGCCTTTTGCGTTCTGACACGCTGGTTTTCAGCATAGGTGTTCTGATTGGAGCACACGTGTGCTGAGCTGTCAGGCTTTCGGTACCAGCCATTGCTCAGCTTGCGAACAACAACATGGAGCCTGAAGTCGTTGCTATCACAGCGGTGTTGCTTAGCACATGTACCGCAGCTCTAAGTGCAGCGACACTCGACAAGAGATGCTGCCGGCGAGCACCCTCCACTGTTTCTACGTTCCTCACATCTACGTTCGAGGAAGCACTGGCTGCTCCTAACTCTAATTGGTTTCACAAGAAACGAATATGTGATCGCGCGTCGTTCATGCTTCTCTATCGTGAGGTGCACGCTGCCTACAGAACTAAGCCTGCCGCCAACAGTAAGTGCCCTCTAGTAAAACGCGTTGCTCTAATTATGCTATACTTCGCGCAGGGAGGAACGATGGGCTCGGCTTGGGGATATCACGATCTCGTTCTGTGGTCTATATCAACGACTGCATCGATGTCCTCAGCTCCATGGCTACCAAGTACGTGGTGCTACCCAGTGTCAGTGAAGTGGAAGCGGTGGAGGCGAGCTTTTTGAGGTGGCGGGGTTTCCCGGTGTGGTAGGAGCAGTGGATGGAACGCTCATAGCAATACCTCGCCCTCGTTATTTTTGAGGACTGGTATTGCCGCAAAGGTTTTCCTGCTGTGAATGTACAAGCTGCGGTCGACCACTGTGGAGTTTTTCGCTCTGTCTCGATACGTTCAGGCTCCAACAATGATCAATCATTGTGGAACGGATCTGGAGTCCGAAAACGGTACGTTACCGTACCCAATTCCTACATTTTGGCAAATTATGTTGGTCTGACCCAAATTACGTGGTGGGTCTGCTATGATATAGGCTATTTGATTCGATCCTCCTGGGAAGCACCTGCTGGGTGACGCTGGCTACAAGATTTGGGGACTCCGTTTCCCGAGAGCGAGGTCATCGGGGATCGTCGGAAGCGCGTCTACAACCGGTTGTATTCGCGCACGCTGATTATAGTGGAGTGCGCCTTTAAAGAATCACTACTTGGAAATCTGGAGCTGAAGACACCAGAGCGTATCGGAAAGCTTGTTCAGAGTTGCATGGTGCTCCACAATATGCTACTGGCTGTAAAAGATCGTTACGTGGTGCAAGGCACTCATCCGCTCCGGGTCGAAGCGCGTTTCGTGACGATACTGGAGGACTTGCAATTTCTGAGCAACCGTTTTCCCATATTCTAGGAATTACCAAGCGAAACAACCTTGTTGATATTTTCATTTCACAAGCTAAAAACGAAATTAAAAATTCGCTCGACAAGAAGTTTTATTGCGACTTGTTATTTGCAACAAGCTGCTGCAGGAGCTGTAGCTGCAACGCCTGAATTCGGCGTGTTTCCTCGTGCTGACGTTGTAGCGTCGCAACCAAGCTGCTAATACTGTTTTCCTGAGATGTAATCGATGTCATTGACGCTGCTATCGCCTTCATACCAGCCTGCATCGCCGTGTCCAAGTTTTCGATGGGAGAAATCTTGAATCTTCCGGCTGTTGAGGTTGACTCGTCTCCTGAAGTGCCACCTACACCACCAGTACGCTGGGCAACCCACGAGCTGTCGCTGCCTTCGTCCTCGTCAGCATCGAAGTGCGAGTCAGCAGCACCTCACCTCTTCCAGAGAAGGCGCCATGCAAGATGCCCCAAAGAACGTCGTCAATTTCACGCAGGTCCACGCGCTGTTACCCGTCTTCCCAGATTCTCTTTTTTCTTCGCGATATATACATTTTAGTTTACGATATTTTTGTTAAACCTGCAAGTAGACAAATGATCAGTTAGTGTACATGTTGTTCGGAAACTTGCGGCTGTCACGTACCTGGTCGCGGTTAATAACCGCACCAACTGACTCGGACAGCACGCTACAAAACTGCTGCCAGGCCAGCGCGGTCTGTGTCTTGGTCTGCGCCGACTCCAATTTGCGCTTGACGTTCCCGTCCGTAAAGCGAAGTCGAAGCAGCTCGGCGATCATTTCGTTTGACCACTTTGATCCCTTCAACTTCTCAACGTCCGATCGGGCAGGGGCCACGCGAGGCCACTGCAGGTAGCCCGTCGCGCTTGCTCTGGTTTCCTATGCGGTCGTCCGATTCGCTCATGCAAATTGCCGAAATGGGTAGCGGTTTGTGCGTGTCACGTGGGGTCGAAGATGGTTGGCTACTAGAACAAGAGTTTAAATGGACACGGTGCAGCACATGAGGGATCAACGCTCAGTGCACACGTAGACATTGTCCAAGTTACCCTAACCCTGTCAGAAGTCGTAGCGCAGAACGTGTGCCAGCACCTGAACCAGGGCCTCACAGACCCCAAAAACTTCGAGCTGAGATCGCGGCTTTACGTCGGCCAGGCATGCCCAAACATTAATGTACAAGTATCTGAGAAAAATTATTTTTATCCAATAATTTATTTTCAGACTTAGCCGGCTTTTAGTCCGATATTATTTTATTCCTGGTTAATGTCTTATTTACTTCGTAGGCTGACTTCCCAATTGGCCCAAGTGCGAACACGGACAGAGAAGAGGACCTCCACATAGAAGCCAGTCCTCTGGCCCCCCCCAACCTTGGGCTGGAATGGGAAGTACCCCATAGTGGGGCCAAGGTTAAAAAGGGGGAGGTCTTCCCTCCGCTGCACGTACTACAGGAGGCATCGCAGTGTGCGACTCGAAAAAGGGGGCAACCCGCCGGTATGCTGGTGTGGGGGGAATGTCGACAAGGTGATCGGCATACCCGTGCCCACGTTTAATTCCTGCTCTTCCCGACCTGCCTCGCCTCGCGCTGACTCGTTCGCTGCGCGCGAACCCCAGTCCCACGAAGTGAACTCCCTTAAGAACGTGCAGATCCCGTTGAGATCCAGTACCGGTCGTTTATGTAGAGTAAGCACCAGGCCAATATATTTTTCGTCCAGTGGTGCGCATGGGGACGTCCGTACCAGATTGTGAAATGGGGTCGACACCGGAAAGCAGAGCAAGTCAACCTCCTCGGAAGCGGCCAGGGATTACGTCAAGATGGCATGCTAGGATTTCCTACGTGGAACAATAGTCATGCGTCCTCTCTCCCCTGAATCAGTCGAAGCGTTAAGCGCAGCCCAACTCCCGGTCAAGAGTGCGCAACAGAGTTCTAACCTCAGACTTGGTCAACAGTCATTCTCACGTGGCCTTGTGGGAGTGTCCCCCTTGACGCCTGGCGTATCGAGCCAGCAGAATGAGAAAGTTGCAGGAGAAAGGTCGGGTCATGGTAAATGATCGAAGTGAGTTCCACACACAGACATCTTTAATTAGTTATAACTTATCACGGATAAGTAGATTAAATAGACAGTCTGAATCTCTCTCAACTTCGTAGGCTGACCACCAACCACAACGATTTACGTTTTACGTACCATCCATTTCGTTTCTACTCGAAAGTAGTCCACTCAAAGCTCATATTCAAACGCTACTCCGCCTACTACTACGCCCTCATCATGCCCGACAGCCTTCTTGCTCCTGCTACGCCTAGGGCCACGTTCGCCCCAAGGCAGATAGCATACTTTTTTTCAAGCCCTGTCACGACGAGGAAGGTGAAAGTACGGGCTACTCCACATGCAAGACATGCGCTACATGCCGTAAGCCCACTCCCAAAACGGGTACTCCAACCTAGTATACCACGTCAAGACGGCGCATCCTAACTACAACAGCAACATGCCGGACGCTACTGTCGCTGCAACCGGGACGTTCTTGCCATGAGTGACCCAACCCGTCTCGAACCGCTACGCGTGGCTGCGCTGGTTTGTCAATGGCAACTTACCGGTATATTTCTGTGAGTCCAAGGAAACCCGCCAGTACGGTATTTCAAATTATATACCTGTATTATAATTTGTGATTTTAGTTTGACCAATTTATTCTACTGTACAGATACACGAAATTACACCCTATATAGGTAGGCACCCTGACGCTCAACATGGAAGCCGTGGTGAAGGCTGTTGAGAAAAATATCGGCGCTGAAATACTGGATGATTTTGATCCTGTCATAGACGGCTGGTCTCACCGCACGGAACATTATCTTGCCGTGTACGGCTGCTATGAGGCTGAAATTGGGCCTCAGTACCCACTTTTGTTATTGGCACCGGTCATCGAGGAAGGCGACGACAATCTGAACGCGGAAGAATTTAGGAGCCATCTCTTGATTCCATCTGAGTTTCGGTTAGACGTTATCCGGTATGTCTTTTTGTTGTTGGGAACGATTGCGCGGTCAACAAACGGCTTGTCAATTGGATTGGCGAACCGCTTGTTGGGTGCGCGAGTCACCGCCTCAACCTTGCCTTACGTGAACATTTGGGGCCGTTTGAGCAGAACCTCGATGAGGTTCAGCAGCTGGTGCGCAGTCTGCGGACCTTAAAGCAGGCTGCAAAGCTAAGGTATACCGGTATTGTATTGATATTGTGGTATAGTCACACCTCCATAAGTGAACCCCTCTAACTGGTACGCTACTCCTTAGTAGTCGTAGAGCAAACGAGCTGTATGACTTTCAGTATGCCCCTCCTTTATCTGCACAAATACCTCTTTATTCTATAAACGATCCGTATGATTGACAGATAACTTCTTTATATGATTTGTTTTTATGTTCCGTAGTTTTATACTTTTTTGTAATGACCACTGCTGACGGGTCAGTATTGGCAACTTTTCGTCCGCTTGTGCCTAGATGCAATCGAGGGGAACGTCAAGAGGAAGTTCAACATTCTTGAAGTCATTCCAGTTCAGTATTAGTAGCTGAACAGATGCAAGACCCGACTGTATACGCAATTGTTGGATCAAATCTAGATCGTGAACGCCAACTTGCTCGGTGGCATCTGACAAGCTAGTGACTACTGTACGTGGTGCCAGGGCAACAAGCGATCGATGAAAATTGTATGTGCTTGCAATTATGAATGCCTATGAAAACGTACCTCGATATCCACGCGGAAGTTGAAGTACACGAGCCGGCAGAAGATGAACAGAGTGAGGAAGCATGAAGGAGGCAGGCAAAGATGATAACGGGCTCTGGGTCGATTATGGCGCTCAAAAGTATCTCATGAAGTGATAAACAGTTTTATTTGGTTGATTACTTAAAAGGGGTTAAATGTTGTTTAATTTATTTTATAAAGGAAACATATATATAAATGCAAATTACAGGTACCTGTCTATGATGCTGTATCTCACTACCACCAGTGGTATCGTTGCATTTCACCCTCGTCGAACAGTTTTTCATCATCGCCCAGATGACGTACGGTCAATAGCGCCACAGTTTGCAGTCTATCACTCTAAAAATGATGTTGTTCCTGCGCCAAAAAACCGGAGTGTACAGACTGTTAATGAGGCTAGTCCTTAATATTTACTATAGTTTGTTTGGCCCTTAGTTATGCTCTTGATCGTTTTTACTTGTTGAAGATGACATTATATATCGCTTGACACTAGGTGCCCACACCATAATTTTTTATGACATGACAAGGCTCCCGATGAATGCCAATGACATTATCGAGAGTCCTGCATCTCCACAGCTCTTACCTACTGTAGGGAGCTGTCATATGTTTCTTTCGGTGCGAAGGTGACACCAAAGACGAGCCAGAAATGATGGGGTTGTTGACCAAGGTTTCAAGGTACATGTTGTATTACTAAAAGCCGTCTGCCGCCTTCGTTTACTGTAATACTTCGAAGTACTACATGTAGTAAAGCGAAGGCGGCGGAAGGCTTTTTTCCACACAACGAATAGTGCAGCTATTTCTCTAACTGGTCATTTCTTTAAATGAAACGGTGATGTGACCGCTGCAAACGAGGCACCACTTATGGAGGTGTGACTGTACGTTTATTTATTTTGTAACATTATTTGATATTTTGTTTATAGGACCAAAACACCATTGGCACCGGTTCTACGGCAAAACACGTGCTTGTTTTCAACATTTTCAATGTTGAAACGCGATTTCAGGCTGAGAGAAGTTATTTCGGCTGACGACGAATAGCTGGCTGACTTCCTCCCATCTCGCACGACGCACCGCAAAGCGGCGTTGCTAAGCAGCCTGGCCGACGTGGGGTCTGTTTCAAAGCGCCTGCAATCCAACGGGCTCACACTGTTGGACGCGCGGGATCTTTTGATGGACTGCCGGAGACACGGCCTCCCTTTTCGAGGTATTTGGATGAGGATATCTATATCCTGTTATACTTTGTACCTTTTTATTGTGATATATATTTTTGCTAATTGGAAATGATACTCTTTTTGAAGATGAACGGTACGTACTGGGACGTTGCGACCGTAGAGAAGTACTTCGAAGTACCTTTAAAAAGGTAATCTCTAACATGCAAGCACAGGGGCGCCTTAAGCAGGTAATCGCAAAAGTAATTGCAGTAGTTTATGTGTGAGTTGCCTTTATTGAGTTATTTATATCCTACTTTTATTTTTCTGGGACGGTTAATTATTTTTTGACACATGTCAAAATAAATATCATATTTTGGGCATGCCTGCAAGCAGCCCCGAACACTGTAGAAGCTCGTAGACGTATTTGAGACGACGAGAGAGGGTGCTTCGTGCTGGAGCTTTGCACTGCAGACGAACTGTCCGCGAAACGACAGTAGCTGATAAAGGAGCGTACTCAGAAGCACATTGTGTAATATCACTAAAGTGACTCTTGTGAGGGATATGGGAGTGATATGCAGTCCCTACACGAGTGCGGTGCTACGCATCGGGATTTAATACCGGAAAACACTTTTTGGCCACCTCGAACGACCACGACGCAGTGGTGAAAGTAGCGGACTTTGGATTGTCGAAAATAGTTGCAGGAACGAATCTGAAGACGAGTGCGATACGTGGGGGTATTCAGCGTCAGAGATGACCTCAGGTTCGATGTTTGGTTTCGCCGCCAAGCTAGACTCGTGGAGTCTCGGCGCATTTGTAGTGTGGTTAACACCCATGCGACCCTGGAGGCGAATGCTCGGACGACGAGAGAGAGGAAATTGAAAGTTGTACGGATTGCGAAAGCGTCGATTAGCGCCAATTAGCGATTAAGCTAGAGTCTTGGTGAAGCATCTCTTGGTGCTTGATCCAGACGTCTTTTCGGCATGAAATATACGCTCGAGCTTCCCCTGGATCACGCATCTTGCGTCGAACTAGCAGCTTTCCGTACGTCAGAACTGCCACTTTCACCACTATTCATTAAGAACTGACCAAGTCCCGAGACGACACCAAGCAAAATCTAGCTAAATAGCTGTATGGTAGGACCAACCATGGTCATGCCTACACCAACGTATGGTTGTTTTACTTTATCAGGGTTTGCATAGGGTGAGGACGGGTGATATATTAAACATCGTTTCATCCAACATGTGAGATTTTGCTGCTTTTGACACCCATCTTCGGCATTTTATTTAATTATCCATTTTCTATTATGTACAAATATTCGAGCTAACGTTGCTTTGAGACAGTTAAAACGTCGCGTGACTTCCATTCCGTCGGTGATTAAGTGTTTCACTGAGATGAAAATCCAGGTGAATAGACGATATTTTCCAGTACAGCATCATTACGATTGTCGACGATAATCTTTCCTTTTTATCGCCGCACACTGACTCCATTTGCAATTTCGACAGCATGTGTTTCGCATTTGCGAACATCAAAAAAAATGTCGCACGTCCCAGCCACATGGTAGGTCGATCCAGAACCAATGGTCGGGGCGTCATCTGGAACACCAGGGTCAAATACATGAACCTTGGGTCCTGATGTGCCCGTGAGCTTGAATCGTAGGGGGTTAGCTCGTCATGTTTTATAAGATAAGCCACGCCAGTGACTGTCGAACGATATACCTGTCATTAAACCCGGTAGTGTGTCCAAGTTTCCCACATGTACGACATCGTGTCTTTGAGTAATAACGTCTCTTAAACCCTCCTTCTCTTTTGATCGTAACATCAGTAGTTTTCCTATTATCCATATTTGACTTGGCATAACTGGAAGTAAGATATGAACTTGACTAAAGTTGACGCGATGGGAATGATATTAGACCTTTATGACCAGCGATTGTACTCAGACGAGTGATGGCTCGATCAAATTCATGGACGGACGACTCGTATTTTCTCGACTGACCATGCGTAAGCTGTCTGTGTACTTGTGTCATGCGTTGGTGATGAACGAACTCAGAGCTAAGTTGTTCGATTTAATTGTTTCGGATCCATCCGAAGTAGTTGACGCAGCCATGTTTCGAAGACGTAATGAATACTCTTAGTAAAATTCAATATTCTTCTTTCTCTCATTTGCTACAAGTTGCCCAAAATTTGTGCCTTGGACAACTTGCAGCCGAACTCATGTTTAAGTTCATTTCTTAGGCTCGATATGTGAGTAAGCGAAGTTCCGAAATGTCCGAGATGAACCATTGGTTGGCTCTACCACTCAAATGTTAGAAAAGTAGTGCATTCTTCATGTGCTCGGGCAGCCAAACTTATGGAGATCTTCCTACATTTCCAGTATCGCTACGAAACGTGTAAACCATTAGGATACACCAGAGTCGATGACTCCTTGTTCAACTGAGCCATCAAATGACTCAATCTTGAGGGACTTAATTTCGCGACTGAAGTTTGGTTCGACTAGAAGGCAATGCTCGGCTCTCGAAGCTTCAGCAGCGGCATGTTTTTTTAGTCTTTCTTCTACTTGAGACTGTACGACACGTTGTCTTTCTACTCCGTTGTTCTGCTTGTATTCCCCTGATTTATCACCACCTTCCGGATTTTCAACATCGGCTGATTGCTTCGTAGCTCGTTCTCCCCTTCTTGATCACCCGTACTGCCCATAGATGGGTTCTGAATGTCATATAGAGAATTGTTGATCATTTTTGTTGGCGAGGCCTTTGCGGTGTTAACTTGTTGAAATGTTTATGGGGGGTTCGCAAGAGATAAAGTTTTATAGTTATTAATTTGAGTGTTTTGCTACTATGGAAAGAATGATAGTACCGTAGATCTGGAGTCATCACGAAACATCACACTGGCTACTTCAACAGCACAACGCCCAATATATTTGTGTGCGTCCCAAATGATGCTCCGTTCCTGTTTGTGGTCTAAGGCTACATCGATCTGAGGACATATCAGGGTCTGCTGATGATCGCCATTGTTACGAAAGACAGGATGGTCACGCCTTTGTGGTACGGGTAAGCTGTCGGAATGCTTCATCATCAAAGTTATGGAAGTACTCACTTGCAAATTCTCGGGTTCATAGTTTGTTTACTCTTGTAGTCGTGTAACCCCGAAAAAGAACTGGAATCAGTGTGTCATACAGCCCTTTCACCATAGACACAACTGGGATGGAGATTTGATCCAGGTGGCAAATGGAGGGGTTTCTCCTATGCGGTGGTCGAGCTCCTCCCCAGTGATAGCTAAAGCAAGGAGGGCAACAATCTCGGCGACGGTGAGCTGGAGGTTGCTGGCTCTTGGTATGTCGGAGAGACTCTTCAGTCATGGTTGTGTGCCAACTGACTTCTCTATGATATTTCCACCGTATTGTGATACGTATTAAAGAAAACTTAAAAAAATATTTCACTTCACATTCTATTTTTGTTTTTCATTTCCGTTGTAAATATGATATCCCCTATTTAGGAAAGAGCTGCGGGTCATTTTCTATTTGTCAGCTCAATGCAAAGAACAAGTTGCTGGTGTTAAGTGTGGAAAACTAGCGGTGTAAATTCTATTAATTAAGGAAAGGTTCTAACCGATTTGCATGCCTGTCATGGCGTGCCATCTTGTTTTCGATTGGCTAAATTAGTGTCGGGGTGGGTTTATTGTACCACCAATGTGCCTTGGACGGCACTTCAATTAACCATGGCAATTGACCGTGCCTGGTACCAGCGTCGCACGTTGGCCGCTTTTGGGCAAAAGAAAAGCCTCTCAAAAGCGATAGAGTCGCACTGCTCGCTGTCGTCGCTTTGATTCTAGTTGTGATTTGCATAGGGAGAGGTTGAACCGGAGGCACCACTCGCAACTGCTGGTGAACGAAGGTCAGTTCAAGCAATACTACAGGATTGCTTGAACTGGCCTTTGACAATGACACAGCGTGAGCTCCATGTGACACAATAATTGCGTGGATAGGGCTCTCTTACATATTGATCAGCTTCTTCACGGGAAATGCTGTCGGTGTGGTACTGGCTTGGCGTGGCGCGATTTATGTCGGACCATCGTCAGGCACACAATAGAATTTCTACCCCTTTAAATGGCCCGGCAGGCAGGAATGGCGCGTGGTTAGAACCGGTTGTAAGAGGCGAGGCATCAGGTATACCACAACAAAATTAATGAAGAACAGCTTTAGAAAATTAGAACATATCACAGCTCCCAACGAAACCTAAACACATGTCCAAAAGTCTCCTTTCATAAGTATGCGTTTCTATTACAGTTTAATTTCTTCTCAACATTTTTTTATCGTAGCAATCAGCGATTCTCGAGTCCCAAACTGCCGTCCGTTAGCATAGCGCAAGCAGTTTTCGATGAGGTTTAGTCGTGAGACTTAACCTGTCAATCCAGGACCGTCGCATTCTCCTCCTCAAGAAAGGTTTTTGTAGATCGAGAAGAGTGAATGGATGCATTGTCTTGTTGGAAAATGCACTCACGGCCGTAGGTGTGATCGATAAACGTCAGTTGATGATCGGATAAGGTGTAGTTGTAGCACTCGCTATTCTGGGACCTTCCCGAATCACCAACTTGCTCTTCCCACAGGCGCAAAACGCTTCCCACACAATCACACTTCCTATTCCGTTTTGGCGACGTGAATAAATCCGCGCCAACCTCAGATTGTGTCAGTACTACTGTAGACCGTCGGAACCATCAAAATATAAGTATCTTTTCGTCGAAAAGAAACGACCACCATTTTGCAGCGTTCCAGGTCACCTTTTCTCTCGCCACCTGAGTCGGTTCTCCTTGTGTTTCTTTGTAAGCAACGGGGTGACCATACGTTTGTCGTACTTGACGTCCGGGTGTTGTTTGAACATTTCACGTATACGATGAGCGCTGAGAGACAGCTGCAGCTGTCTTTTGAGCTCTGGGGTACTCATTTTCCCTTCGAGTCCTCACGGATTAATTCTATACTTTTAAGAAAAGATCCACCCCAAGCGCCAAAATGCATTGCCTTTAAGCAAGGCATTGGAAACAAGGTGCATACAAATCTAAGTTACATCCATGCGAATGCAGCCCTCGAATAGTAAGTGCTATCCGGACAACGCTGTGTAGGCTTATACACCTTTGCCGTGTCAAAGTGGCGCTAGTCCGGAGCATTATGGTGAAGTGACATCTGAAGTGACATTTTTAAATTGTTACTTAAAGAATATTGTCATTTTATTTTAAAAAGAGACCAAAGTGGTTTTTGCCCAGAGCAAACTGGTGGCTACGGGCAAACTTTTTATTTTAAAAAGAGACCAAAGTGGTTTTTGCCCAGAGCAAACTGGTGGCTACGGGCAAACTCGCCACAGTTCCCCTCCACTCTCACTTTCAAATTCGCGGAACAAGCCAGCCAGCCTCACTCTCCACGCCACTCCGACCCTCTCCCAGCCATGCCAACCCCCATCACTCAATCGCATCACGCATTCGCCTTTTGGAGACTTACAGAGCGGAAGGGGACTGGATGCTGGTGGCTAAGCACAACGGTATACCCCCACTACCGCGCGCCGGCTCGTCGCCAATGGCCGCATCGAGTCACTTCCCCGCGGAGGAGCGAGGACTGAGTGCCTCAAGTGTACTCCCGAGATTGAGGCAGCTCTCGAGGAGTACCTTGACGACAACTGCACCTACACGCTGTCGCAGCTGAAGGATTTCGTGTGGTTGAACTTTCAAGTGGACCTTAGCACGACCACTATCAGCGATAAGCTGATTTGTAAGCTGTTTACGTTGAAGCAGGTAAGTAACGTACGTATATAGCGAGATTATTTATGTACTTATATCTTAATGTACTGTGTACACTAGATTCGTGTAAAACCACAAACGTGCAACAACGAAGTGAACAAGGCCAATCGTAAACAGTTTGCCAAAGATCTGCAAGCACATGAGTGCAGGTGATTTTATTGTGTACTATGATGAAATCAACTTTAATGTGTATTGTAAGCGTACACAAGGGCGTGCTAAAAAAGGTGAGCGAGCGACGGTCATTTTGCCACCGTCAAAAGGAGCAAACCTGCAGGTTCAATGCGCTGTGTCCTCGGAGGTGGGGTTAGTTCACCACCGCTTTGAGCACGGCAGCATCAAGATGGCCGTGAACGCCGCTTTCGTGGACGAGGTATACACCAAGGTCAAGGAGTGCGCCACGTTCCAAGAGCACTTCCAGGGCAAAAAGGTCGTGATTGTCCTTGATAACGCACCGGCACATAGCCAGACGGAAGAGAGAGTCACGGAGCACGCAGATCTCGTTCTCCTCCGTCTGGCTCCGTATTCTCGAATGTGCAATCCCATTGAAGGTAACGTAGTAAGGATTTGTATACATGAGGTTTACAGTATGTACATTGGTTAGTATGCTTCTAACGTTTACTCTCTATGCGTTCCACATAGGGTGCTTCAGCGTCCTAAAGGCCAAGATCAAGGCGGACCTCGCTGTCTCACGAGAAGAGCTGGTTGAAGCTCGACCACGTGGGCAGATCGCAGCTGCGCGCATGAAGATCCTAGAGCGAGCGGCTAAGCGCGGTATTGGCTGCATGGACCATCGTCTTGTGACGAAGATGGCAATTCACTGTCAGCACGCCGTGGCAGCTGCGGAGCGCATGGATGATATGGAGTACGGTACCTAAATGCTACGCTGAAGGTCGAATTGGCGCTGCGAAACCACTTTGGTCTGCGGTTAAACCACTTTGAACTTTTGTTTAACTTCCAACTGTTACAATTAAATGCAAATTTTCGGTTTCGATTTTTCGTAAATATTTGCAAAACCACATTGCTCCGGACTAGCGCCACTTTGACCCGGCAAAGGTGTAATATGTTCAGTGGCGGGTCAACGTTCGTGCAGTGCTACATACCACGCATAGAGTGCTGAATGCCAGCCGATGAGTGCTGTAATACAACCCGATGGTTTGTATGGTCCATCGTATAGTAAGTGCACGCTCCAAATCGCTTTCTACAGTGCGACCGTAAAAGTTACTCCCGTTTTTTTGGCATAATTCAGCCAATAAGCAGCGCCAAATGCATGTACTCAAGCCAGAATCAATAATACCGTTAGTCTTACTCGTGCAAAATAAAAGAGGACGGCGCTGTTCCATATTACTAGTTCTCAACGAAGTTTATCAAGTGCCCAGAACTTGAAATTGCACATGTACACTTAAGCGAATACAACACTTTATTATCTTCCGGCTCGTACCACCTAACTACTAAGCGAAGGTTTCAAACCTATCGTAAACAACACATTACCGCAAAAGTCTGATAGATCTGGCACTCGGAAAGATTTGGCAGGCGGTCGGTCGCCTATATAAACGATCTGATCAATGAGCACGCACTTCAACTTAAACGTACCGTGTTTTGGAACGAGGTGGCTCACATATATATTGTGTGCTACATAATAATGTGTCTACACAACTACTTCAGTGGCCGAAACGA
>JAIKVB010000254.1:22159-33694 GCA_024679045.1 Phytophthora brassicae | reverse complement strand
TGATGAAACATTTTGTAAATTTGTGATCTATTTTAGTCCGTTTCAAATCTAGAATGCGACGGTTGATATTTAATACGGTACTCTTGTTGACGACTTTTGACCTGAAGTTGGTAGATGATCAATTGGCAAGTCTTAACAAAGAATATTGGATATGAAAAAGCTGAAAAGGCACGAAGGTGAGGTTGAATTAGCTGACGAAGCCCTTGGGGCTTATCTATTGCTTCCAGACGAAGACGCGTCACTGTCAAACCAGATTATCATGGACTACTTTACAACTGACGGACCTCAGGCAAGAAAACTGAAAACTTTAAGCAATTTTGAACTGGAGAGAAATATTTTCGATGAAAGCAGTGGAGAAGAAGAACTTCGACATTCAGAGGTAGCAACTAAACTGCTGAAAGTGCATGAAACAGAGAGAAAATTACTTAAAGAACAGGAAATGAAGACAGAGACGAACACTGGGGAGAAGATACGAATGGAAAGGTTTGAAGAAATACTGACGTGGGAAATTGCGCTGTCTGCAGTGGTGATGATTATAGCATTGATTCACTGTATGTGGGTGTGGAACTCAATACGCTGAGTTTGGAATCTGGAAACTAAATTAATTTGCAAGCTTTTTATTATTATGAAGTCGAATAGTAGCATCTTGTAACTATAGTCGCATATTAATTTGCAAGCTTTTTATTATTATGAAGTCGAATAGTAGCATCTTGTAACTATAGTCGCAGGCACGTTTCAATTTGCTGCTGCATCTGTAAAGACCCCATTTCTTCAGTATCACTACGAGCTTGGATAGCCTCACTGAACATGTTTAGTTGGCTGTGATTAAACGTTTGTAGTATCACTACGAGCTTGGATAGCCTCACTGAACATGTTTAGTTGGCTGTGATTAAACGTTTGCAGAACTTCTTGAAACAAAACATCTTGATTAGGGGCATTATGGGGTTGTTGCACCTGGTCGACTGGAGATGCTTGCAGAACTGTCTCTTCCTCGTCATCCCAGTCATCCCAAACTTTAACTACTGGAAACGTTGAACTGCTTTCAATTTGCTTCAGATTAGCAGCAGATATGGTAAGAGACTGCTGTCGGTGGTTGTAGAGCGTGATAATTGTAGTTACTATCCTCTCGTTGCATTTGCGATCACTGTTTGAATACAACCACAACTGTAGATAAATATCCAGTAAAGTGGTGTAGATTGCGTCTTTCATTTGTGTAATTTGAGAAGGGAAGACACTGCTGAGGCACTCGATAATTCTGTTAATTTCTTCGCGCATCTCCGTGAATAGTTGACAAGAATTCAGCAAGCGAACAAGCAGTCGAAGACTTTCCAATAATTTCGATTCAGCTTCTGACTTGTTCATTGTGATCCAACGCAGCATGTCATCACACGATATCCACGCTAAAATAATGCGCTCCAAATAAATCCATCGAGAACTCCACGAAATACCACTTTTCTCCCCTTGAACAGTGTCACTGGAGCTCAAATCATCACGCTCCGCCATATAAAGCAGTACTGAAACATAAACTGGGAGTAATGGAACCAAGAAAATACAAAACTGACGATCCAGAGAGCAATCCACACTTCCAGTAGTCCCCAATTGTGAATCAATCTGCAATTCCTTGGGAATTTGCGCGTGTATCGAGTGAAGAGCAGCATCTAAAAATTGGGTAACCAGACAGGATGGGTTCTTTGCTCCATAGCAAAGAAAACCCAAAAGTCTCATTTCGACTTGAGCCACTGACGTTTCTGCATCAATTAAAAGGTTTTGCGCGTGTTTTTGTATAGCAGCGATACCGTTCCACATTATTTTCTGCATCAATTAAAAGGTTTTGCGCGTGTTTTTGTATAGCAGCGATACCGTTCCACATTATTGTCCAAGCATTTGCTACTTTTTGTGAAATAGAACAAGAACTGGAGTCACCCGAAGCATTCAAGAATTCTTGCAAATATCGTAAGTGAAATAACACAAACTTCGCACTGGTACAGCACCACGATAAATTCACAGATTCAGTCTCAAACTCTGTCGATGAGAGAAACTGGAGTTGTTCAGTCCAAATGACTAGCCGCATTAACCCAGGAAGAAGCTGGCGAGAAATCCGTCGAAGTTCAAATTGTGAAGACTTAAATGCCTCTTTAGTCTGATCAATGTATCCACTCAGAACCTGCTGCCAAAACTCTTGGCTTGAAGCGGGAATTTCACTGTGGCCATGATTTTTCTCCACCCAAGCGCTAATTTCCTGAACAAGTGATAGTTTTTCTGACGCAGAACCATTTTTTCCTTCAAGAGCTTCGCAATCGTTGTATAACACCCACGTTGACCACTGAGCCCGTTCGTGAGCCCAGTGAAAGTCTTGTAAATTGCAAGAAGTTAATCTTTTCTGCTGAAATTGGGTAGATTCTGGCCTCCATCTCAATAATTTGTTCGCTTGACAACTAATGAGACTTGCACCAAGTACATTCACAAGGACTTCAATGCTTAAGAGACGGCCTTCTCTCTGTTGCCAGCAGAAACAACTGCTATCACTCCTTTTAAAGGACAAACAAAGCAGCATGTGAACCATCAACTGCAAAGATGTCTCGTCCGATCCTCCCACTGATTTCCCCACTCGGATAGTTGTTAAAACCAACGTTGCCAACGCTAAAACAACACTACTGCTCTTCTGACGTACACTGGAGGCAAAATGCATAACATATTTCTCTAATGTCGGAAATACGAACTTCCAGTGTTTTAACAAGAAGCTTGAAGGTAAACACGGGACCATCCGAGCTAATACATCCAGCAATCCTTCTGCTTCAAACGCATCCAGTAGTTCCGACTCATTGGGGTCAGTAGCACTGCTACATGTAGTCTCGTCAACTTTTTCATTCCGGTTCATTCGATTTAGTTTGCTAATAACTTCCTGGAAAATTAGCAGTCGAGTTGGTGTTTCACACAGTTTTGCATATTCCACCAAACACTGAGCTGCAAGCTGTCGAACGCTAAGTTGGTCGTGACGAAGACACTGATAAATGGCTGGCTTTAGCATTTGCACTAGACATCGCGGTAATTGAGTCAATTTGTGACGCTCATTTGGTCCAAGCTGATACGTCACTACTGATTGACGAGTGCTCAACATGCCCTTAATATCGTCTTTAACCTGAGAAACCTTGAAATCGTCGAGAATTGTAGATCCGGAAATACTAAAATCCACTTTAATTGACCGTAAAATAGCCGAAAGAGCTAGTAAAGCTCCTTCTCGTTCCGTCCACGCTGTTACTTGGCTTTTGTCAGCGCTTACACTTCGAGAACCGATAGCAACACAAAGTAAACTGTCCATAAACTGCTCAATGTGATGCTGGGACGGAAACTGGAATGCTATAATAGCTGCGGCTTTCGCGCAGTCTTGACGAATAGCAGACCACAAGTCGGTAACACCAAGAAGTAGCAGGCGAACTGCTTCATCAAAGAATTTGGAGTAAAAATGGGAAGATTTATCCGTCTGCATTTCGTGCTTCAGTACTTGGAAAGTGAAAATGAGAAAGCGTTGACGAGCTCGAGGGTCTTGTAATCGCTTCACGACTCTATTTAAACAGGAAATTGCGACTGCATCCCATTCACTATCGAGCAGTAGTCTATAGATCAAATGTTATCGATTAAAAGTTAGGTAAACACAGTTAACATATTACTTTAGACAAAAATACCTTTGTAGTGTATCGACGAAGCTCTGAAGTTCTGTTAATTGTTGAGCGTCACGTTGCTCCCAATTAAAAAGGATTTGTTGGTCAGTCCCTAGAATGACTTTACCTCCTGCAGAATAAGCTGAAGCTCCAAACTTTCGCACAATTAGGTAAAATAACAGATCTTCCAGTAAAGACTGCGAGTTGTTCCGGGTTTCGTCTTCGTTATCGACTTTTAATATAGGAGATTCTGATTCCAGAAGGGTTAAATCAACTGTTTTTTCACTTGTTTTATGAGATTGAACGAGTTGACCAAGAGCTTTTAACTCTTCCTCATATTCTGCAGCTAACAGCAGACGCCGCACTGACGCCATGAAGCTTGCCACGCTTTTTGTAAACTGCGACTTTTGGTGATGACGGTTTTTGCCATCTAAGTGGCTACTTATTAAACAAACAATAGAAAAATAGCAAAACAACCTACTTGAAGTACCATTTATCTTTTGTTACTTTTGGTAAAACAGTTTTACCCAATAAGTGGGTTAAAAACCGACCCATTTTCTTTTACAGAGAATTATAGTTTCGATACATCGACCTTAGTCTTTGCCACGACAGTCGCGTGCACAGAGTGAAGAAACGATCTTGCAACTCGTAGTCGAGCAGGTAGCAATCGCTGCATGGCCAGGGAGTCTTCTCTCTCGTGCCCGGTCCCAATTAACTGTCCTACATATCTCAACTGTCGTGGGAAAACCTCCAGCACCTTTAGTGCCTCTTACAGATTATACAACCCACACCATGCACTTCAACTCCACAGGTCCATTGGGTCGGTTCACACTGACCGACTCCGGTTTAGCATGCCGGAATCCATGCTGGAGCGTGGGTTCAGGCTCCCGACTTCGGCATATCGCTATCCCGGGAAGGAGACATAAAACGTGTCGAACATGTCATTTTGTAGCCCCCGGTTGGGAGCGCCCCCTTTACGCTGGGTTCAGGCTCCCGACTTCGGCATATCGCTATCCCGGGAAGGAGACATAAAACGTGCCGAACATGTCATTTTGTAGCCCCCGGTTGGGAGCGCCCCCTTTACGTTCCGGAATAGCAAAGCAAATATTCTTCTTCAGACATGGTAAAACGAACTGAGTGGTCTCCCCATGAGCAGGGCCGGCTTCAGCGCCAAGCTCAGGTCCCGAAATCAGCCCCCCTCACGGACAGAAGAAATAACGTCACCTTCAGCACCTCCTCCCCAATCAGCAACAGGACCGTGACAAGAATGTCGGCCACGAGAAGAAGCCCGCTGGCCACATTGGTTCGTGCGAGAATCGAAACGTCGCGTGCCATCCACAGGACCGAGACGTCGCCCGTCAGCAGCAGCACTAGGCCCGTGTCGCCCGCCAGCAGCAGGACCATGTCGCCCGTCAGCGACAGCAGGACCGAGATGTCGCCCGTCAGCGGCAGCAGGATCGAGATGTCGCCCGTCAGCAGCAGCAGCAGGACCGATATGTCACCCGTCAGCGGCAGCACTAGGCCGTGTCGCCCGCCAGCAGCATCTTCAGCAGGCCCGAGGTGTCGCCCACCAGAAGCAGGACTGATGTAAGTGCGATTCATGTAAGGCCCGAATTTATTGCTAAGGCAACTTATTTTTTTACGCGTGTTGTATTTGTTGTTTTTGTTATATTGCAGGTGGGTCGGGGTTTCCACGGACGGTTGCAACATCGTCGCAAACTCAAGGAGCGACTAGCTCTTCTTCTTTTATTGGATCAGCTACTACTTTGTCCGAGTGACCAGTTGCCATCACGTACGATAGCTGCACAAGTTATCACTGAAGTGGTCCCGATGGTGTTTACTATGCTGGCGAACGAGGTAACCCGATATGGATCAATGCGTCGCAATATACCTCGAAGTATTCACTGGCGTTCGTTCGTGCTTACACCCGAGATGGATTCGATTGAATTCCGAGACAACTTTCGGATGACCAAGACGGCGTTTGCCACGTTGCTCGGCAAACTTCGGCCAGCTATCGAGAAGAAATAAAAAACTTTGGCAGGCCGTTGTCGGCGGCAGTGAGGCTAGCAGTCTTTCTGTACTACGCTGGGCACGGGTGTTCACTTCAACAGCTACGGTCGCAGTTTGGTATAGGAAAATCTACCGCATCTGGTATTTTGCGCGAGGTGGCAATTGTGATCCTGATGAAAAGCTACATAGTATTTTCGACTCAGCGTGAAGAGCTGCTCAAGCTGTCGATGGAATTTGAAGACGGTTACGGTGTTCCTGGGTGTGTTGGGGCTCTCGATGGCTGCCACATACCACTCGTACAGCCGTCAACAACAAACAGCAAGAAGTTTTTCAACCGCAAGGGCTTCTATTCATTCAATATGAGTGCTGTTGTCGACCGTCAACGTCGATTTCTTGACGTTGATGTACGATGGCCAGGATCAGTTGGGGGTAGTCGCGTATTCTCCAATAGCGCTGTTGGGCGACTTCATGAACCGATTCTCAAGGAAGCTGGTGGAGATGAAGGTGCTGGTATTCTGCAAACTGGGTTAGTGGAGTACCAGAAGATCCCATTTTTCCTGTTAGCAGACTCAGCTTACGCTAACGCCACTCACGTTGTTACGACGTACGAGATCGCGGAGACTGTCTGATGCATGATAAACTGCTCACGATCCTGTTGTGCAATAGCCTCCATGGATCTAACTGCTTTCTACATGGCGTCGTTCATCACTTCAGCTATTCCATCTACCCGCACCGCTTTGTTCCACGTGCAGGTGATTCTGCAACTCGGCCTTCGTCACAGTGACCAGCAGAGCCGAGCTCAATGCCACCACCCACTGGGTTGATGCTCAGATCGTCCTCAAAAACGCCACCGAGGGCAGCGTAGCAGTCAGCACTTAGCGCCACACGTCCCCATTTCTTCAGGATGTCGGTTCGCTCCGCGGATGGAATACTAAACCACTCAGGACGCCCGGTACTGCCAACTAAAGTGTCGTTGTTATGGTCTGAAATCAACGTGTAGGTTGATCGTAGGGAGGCCATCTTATCCCCAACCGCTCGCTGGGAACGAGGCCGAAAAGTTGGGTAGGCGACGGCCAACCCACCCTCTGGAAATGGAGGAGCATCAGCGAGTCCCCCTAAGAATTCACCGACACCTTCAACATCGGACCCCGTAACTTCAGACTTGAGCGTTAACAAACGCGAAATGTACACGGAGTAGACAGATGCAGCAGCTTGCTTAGCCGTATGGCCGTCGGGCAGCCGCAGCAACGTCGCAGCTTTCCACGCTTTTATCAGAAGCAGGACCTCATCGTTCCCCCACACCTTGCCTCGTTTGCTCACAGGTTTCTTGTCCTTGCCACGTCTGTTCTGCGCACCATGACCACCACGGCCTCCACGAGTACTTTGCCCTCCACGAGCACCACGACCACCCACGCAGGTCCCAGCAGTGAGATCGCTGAGGCCGCCGCAAACATCACCAGGTTGGTTTCCGATGCCGCTCCCGGTGATGTTGCACGTACCACCTGGCCCTCCACAATCTAGGTCGTCGTTGCCTGCCTCCGGATCGTGGTTATCTGCTCCGTCACAAGCTGTGCCACCAGCGTTGCTACGCTCCATTGATCTCTCGGCTGACAGAAAGAAATCTCACTTCGACAACGGTTTGGAGGGGGAAACGATTGTTTTCAAAATTTTGCACTGTACTGTTATAATCGGAATGCAACACTTTCCCGGGATACACATAAAAACAGCCCCGGCATAAGCTAATCTGAAGCTGTGCAGCGTGAACCGCCCCAATGGCCATGCTGCTGAGGGTTAACAGCTGTGTCCCACAGGGGTTCCGAAAATAATATTTTTCGGAACGGGTACCGCATAACTCCCGTCCTAAGCGTACTCGTTTCCTAAGCCCAACTTTACTTTTATCCAACAAAAACGAGGTATTATATCGAATGATGCAGCAAATCCTTTTGTTAAATCGCTTTAACAGCGAGCTAAATACAGGCTACTAGCCATTCACCCGAGCAATATACCACTTGTGATTTCACGATGCCCCGACCTCGCACCACCGGCAATGGCAAACAGCCAAGGAAATATGGTTGAATTGCAGTCGACTACTCTCACAAGCGACATGTTATTAGCCGCCTTGCTGCAGGAGTCACGGTTAGCGACGGTATCGGTGTGTTGTATCCGTCCGCTCGCTGTTCTGCGAAGAACTCGGGCGCCACATTACTAAAGCTGTCAGGATGAGGGAGCTGAAACAAATTTCTAAGTGGAAGAAACAAGATAGCTTCAAACAGGACGTGTGTACCGAGCCAAAGGACACCAACACAACTATCGGAGGAAAGGTAATGCAACGATCGTTTCACGTGGTGCTGAAGAAGACATCGTCGTGTGGCTGAATTCGTTGAGGAAGGAGGACTGTCCAGCGTCAGCTAAAACGCAGGAGCTGAAAGCACGGGAGGCAGCAGCAGACGAAGGTAAATCTAACGAGTTGTTTACGGCTTTTACTGCGGAGACGGCGCTTCATGCGTCGCCATAAGCTCTCAATTCAGGTTCGATTCCCGTCGTGTCAACCCTTTTTTAATATAACCTGTTTTTACCGGTACCATGGTTTTGCAATTTGTAAGTTTTACTTTTTAATTTGGCCATATTCTGTTACACGTTCTAGCCCTTACCACAAACTGTGAAAATTGAAGTTCACTTAGGACAGGAGCTATGCGGTAGCCAAGCAGCAGAATTTGGGTTAAAAAACGCGACCGTATCAAACGCCATCTGCACCCGGAGCTCCCAAATAAAACGAAACGAGACATCGAGATAGAGCTTGTAGAAACAAAGCCTATTCAGCCCACAAGTTGTGTCGATTCATTGGATTGCTCATTGCAAGGACGATCGCCCCCAACCGCGAGAGAATTGCTCACCATTGGAAGACAACAGACCATGACGTCATACCATGCGGAGTTTTTGACTCAGTGCTGAGACGTGATCGATTCACGGAGATTTCGCGCAATTTGCACTTCAACCCAAACGGAGACCCGCGTGCTGTCACTGACAGAGCTTGGAAAATCCGCAAAGTTGTGGAAGTGCTCCAAAGGACGTTCGAGCGTGGGTATGTGGCGCCGTCGCACATGGCGTTTGAGGAAGCAATGCTGTCTAGCCGCTCATCGTTCAACAAAATGCGCGTTTACATGAAAGACAAACCTCACAAGTGGGGCACGAAACTATTTATGCTATGCAGCGCTGAGACAGCGAACTGCATTCGGTACATTTGTTTTCGATCTCACATTTTCTTATACTGAATTATGCAGACTAACGTTGTTGTTGTAGACTTTTTCTTCTCAATAACCTCTTTACAATAGCCCAGCCGATTCGTCATGATTGTCCCCACATAATAGACCCCATGAGCAGAAGCTGGATAGCCAAAGCCACCGACGTATAGAACCCGTCAACAACAATCATCCTCATCCCTTGCTTTCGAGCGTCTGCCCCAAACACAGCAAGCAAGTTGCGAACAACTGCCGTAGGACCGGACTTCATATCTGCTGTGTGCGCATCACTTGAGTGCTGGTTCTTGCCACAATAGACCTCGAAGCTGCATATATGCACCATACAATAACCATAAACCCGCAACTATAGCTCGTGGTAAATTCAAGCGCGCAAAATCAAAACTTGTACCTAACATGGCGGTGGGATTCTCGTCCGGTTCTGTAACGGGGTTACTTATAATATAACTTGGTTACTAAAGGGTATGGTTGATGTGATACATCTAATATCGCATCCATCCTTAAGTCGATAGTCCAACCCCTGATAGTTAATACGGCTCACACAGCCAATCGATATTCATTTGATTAGGTTTCACTATGGTAGATAGTGGACTTTATAGATATACAGAAACCGGCTTTGCCAAAAAAAATATAATAGAAAACAGTTAATCTTTTGAGTTAAAGAATTCAGTTGCTTTATTAGTTAAAGCCCTAATTACTCTTGGAGTTTGTAAGCTGCTGTCTTACGCTCGCAATAAGTTCTCGTATAGAACTTAAGGTTGCTAACCTGCTGAAGACTCTAAGAGTCGTCAAGCCTTCCTCTACGCTAAAAGTCTACGGCAGCCCCGCTGCACTTGGTAGCACTTGTAGTCAATCCTACACCTGAGTCATAAGACTGTTCCTCTGTGATAATGGATCACTTCGCTCAGTTAACCCCGAGCCAACAAGATGGGCTTAACAATCTTATGTTTTTGATCGGACCCGAAGGGGTATCTCATCTTGCTTCGCAAGGCCCTGACGCTGTTAATGCGCGTCTAGAGGCGTTCTCTAACTATGATAATGCTCTACTTGAGCACATTCAACAGAAAATGACTGAT
Organism: Phytophthora brassicae; assembly: GCA_024679045.1. Classification (NCBI taxonomy): domain Eukaryota; phylum Oomycota; class Peronosporomycetes; order Peronosporales; family Peronosporaceae; genus Phytophthora; species Phytophthora brassicae. Next base: position 23,692 of record JAIKVB010000254.1, on the reverse strand, counting down.
GTCGCGGCGGCTTCGGTGCCTCGCCAGTCTGCGAATGACGCTCCTAGAGCCAAACCACTCATGGTGGGTGTATAAACCTTCGAAGGAAAGGATGGAGAAAACCTCCTGCTCTGGATCAGAGAGATTGAGATGGCTATGCCTTCAGCCATGCTCAAGACAGAGCAGCAGCGCGTAGCGCTAGCTATCTCCAAGCTCGGAGGCCGAGCTCGAGAATGGTCACTGACCTGCGGTACGTCAGTGGACGAAGCTTTCCCCTCATGGGAACATCTTAAGCTGCAGTTTTCGCGAGTATTCTCGCCGCCTAACCAGGCTTATCGTGTCTACCCGACAGGGTAAGAAGGAGCTGGTGGACTTTGTCCAAGAATTACGCACTCTGATTGCTGGTATGGCAGCAGACCCTCTACCTGATGCAGTCACGGTGACTATCTTCATGGAAGGGCTGCGTACTGGCGTGGCCAGAACGGAAGTTTTCCGTGTTCACCCGACCTCTTTTGAAGAGGCTGTGAATGTGGCGTTGAACGCCGAGTTCAACTATCGCTCCACCCGCTGGGGCTCCGGAGCTACCTAAGCTAACTCGACCGGAACTTCCAGTTCCTCCAATGGCCCTGAACCTATGGATCTCAGATACGCTGATGTGGGAGACGATGAAGCCGAGCTTCAGGCTGCTGAGCAGCGTATGGGCATTGGCAGGTGCTATGTGTGCGGAAGCACTGAGCACTTACGCCCGGGATGCCCTCAGCGTAAACAACGACAGCCCTCTAAGGGCCAGAGCTATTCTACAGATCGGAAGCCTGGCGGGGAAACGCCAAAACCCAGTAGGCGTGGGGCGCCCTGCTGGGGAAGAACTAAGTTCTGTAGAACCTGTGAGAAAAGGTCAACAGGGCTTAGCCCCAAAGAGCACCGAGCTCTATAATCCGGAACGGAAATGCTAGCCGGGCGTGCTGGTTGTTGAAGCAACTGTGAAGGGCTTTGCAAAGCCATGGAAGGTCTTCATCGACTCTGGTGCGTCGGGCAATTATGCTCGACGCTCGACGATGGAGGACAGTCAGCAGTATGCTGAAGCGCTTTCTGCGCGTAACCACGACAATGTTACTGTTCGCCTAGCGACAGGCACGCGTGTCACGGTGCCTAAGGTTTCTTTGAACCTGGGCGTGAAGTTTCTGGACTTCGATAGCGTTGAACGCTGTCTGGTCCTCGACCTAGATGCGAGATATGATCTCATTCTAGGAATGTCCTGGCTCGAACGCCATGAGCCATGGATTGATTGGAGGTCTAAGACCTTAGGCGCTACGCGCTTGCCTCCTGATGGAGTTTTGGCGAGTCATGAACCCACCTCTGCTAGGCGCGAGCACTGGGCCGAGTCGGTCAACGTGCTTGAGATCGGTATGTCTGAGTTACAAGACACAGAGGGCGTCTTAGACGCGATCCCTGAGCTATGCTCTGTGGCTGAACGTGGAGTGGCATGTAAACCACTGAGCGACACTCGTTGTGTTAACGATGATACGCTGTATGTCAAGGAAGACATAGTAGGCC
>JAIKVB010000254.1:0-20974 GCA_024679045.1 Phytophthora brassicae | reverse complement strand
TTGTTTAGGCCTCATCGAGCGTTTGCTCAAACGTATTTCGATGATATCTTTGTGCACAGTCGTGCTGAACATGGTCGTTCAGATGTGGAGAATCACATTGACCACTTAAGAGCTGTGCTCGAGTGCATGCGCACTAATAAACTTTATGCTAACGCATCTAAGTGCATCTTCGGCGCTGAAGAGATTCCCTTCTTGGGATGCTTTATTGGAAAGCGTGGCCTTCTTGTGGATCCCGCTAAGGTAAAGTCCATTGTGGACTGGCCGGTTCCCAAGACCTTAAAGACTTACGAAAGTGGCTTGGCCTTGCCAACTACTTACACAAGTACAGCCAGAACTACGCTGAGATGGCCAGACCATTATCCAATCTCCTTAAAAGGATGAAAGCTGGTGTTGGAACACCAAGCATCAGGGAGCCTTTGAGGCTGTTAAGGAGAGCCTCCTCCATGCCCCTATCCTGGCTTTGCCAGACCCAGAACGTCCATTCAGTGTCGTCTGTGACGCGCCTGACTTTGCCATTGGCAGTGCTTTACTACAAACAGGCGCCGAAGGGCATGAACGCGTTATTGCGTTTGAATCTCGCCAGCTGAAAGCTGCAGAGATGAACTATCCAGTTCATGACAAAGAGCTACTTGCGATGAAGTATGCTCTCATCAAATTCAGGGTCACCTGTTAGGCTCTAAGCCGTTCGTCGTCTACACAGACCATGCGTCTTTACGCACTGCGATACAATCGCCTCATCTCTCGCAACGGATGGCCCGATGGCTATCCTTCTTTGCTGAGTATAACATCGAGGAGAAGTATAAGCCTGGCAGGTAGAACGACTTAGCAGACTGGAAGTGGCTGAGACTCTCGAGCTTCCTGTACTGAGCATCAACGCATACTTTAATGCCATACCTACTGCGACGCGTAATGCGATGCTGGTAGACGGAATTCATTTCAATACGTAGGGCAACAAAGCGGTCGATCAGCAGTTGCAAAACGTACTTAAAAGTGCGTTTCCTGAGTTAGCCAGATCGCTAGACACTTATCAGATTCCGCTGGCGAGCAAATACGTGGCCGAAGACCCGTGGAAACCTGAGAACGGTAAATAGTAGAGGCGGGTTGATGAAGAAATTAATATTGGTAACATCAATCGTAATCCGCATTTGAGCTCGACGCGGTGTCGTCGTCGCTGAACTCACTTGTCCGGATATCGGCAAACACTTTTAAAAAGAACAAAAATATAGATTGCTAATATGAATTAGGGTCAAGGTGTAACGGAGAAAAGCCTTCGTTGATTACGCCCGTGGGTTGCAATAATATTGCAATGGAGAAAAGCCTCCGTTGATTACGCCCGTGGGTTGAAATAAGATGCTTGATGTATTTTTAGTTTACGGTATTTTACTGATATAGTCTACGGCAAGTTGAAGTTATTCACGTGCGCCAACCGAGAACTAATTATTCAATTCACTATTCAATTTACCCTTAAATGAAAAAAGCTTCCTCTTCACTAAGTTACATGGTACTTGTTGGTCAACTCACCGCCGTCGAGCCCCCGAGTCCAAGATCCAGACCATTGAGTCAAGTGTTGAAGCCATCGAGTTATAACAACCTTCGGGTTACCTTCGCGCAACCTTCATCAAGTCTTGAAGCCATCGAGTTACAACAACCTTTCTATTACCTTCGCGTAACATTCATCAAGTGTTGAAGCCATCAAGTTACAACAACCTTTCTGTTACCTTCGCGGAACATTCATCATGGAACCTAACCAAGCCCCTCAAACATTTGGAGAAATGCTGCAGTATTTTGCCCAGCAGCAAGAACAGTTCAACGCTCGGATGAACGAGCAATTTGCAGCATAGCCGCAAGAGTGGAGACACTGACGAGCAAGCCTCCAGATGCCCGCAAGGCTGAGCCCCCCCAAATACTATGGAAGTCTCAATGAGGACGTCGATTTCTGGTTCTTCACGGTAGAGCAATACTACGCAGACTACCACCCGCTCATGGCAGAGCATTCAGCTGCGTTTGTGACCATGGTGTCGTACCATCTAGCACCGACACCCATGAATTGGTACATACAGTTTGTAATTGACTGTGACCGAAACCAAGTTGTCCGCACCTGGGAGACTTTCAAGCTTGCCATGAGAAAGCGCTTTTTGCCTCCGGATCACGAGTACAGTCTAAGCGAGAAATTGTGTAAATTGACACAATTAGGCTCACTTCATGATTACGTGAGCGCTTTTTAAGATGTACTAATTCAGTTCAAAGTTCCCATCTCATCTCTGGAACTTCGGTTCTATTTCCAGCAAGGCCTTCGGTCAGAAACCGTACACCACCTCCGCGAACACCACCCAGTCACTCTGGACGAAACCATCGAGCTCGCCCTCCGTTTGACCATGGAGACAAGGGTGGTAGCACCCCAGTCACGACTGCCGAATGGATGCAACGGGCCACATGCTACAAGTGCAAACAAGTGGGCCACATTGCCACACACTGTCAATCGACCACCAAGTAATGTCGTTCTTCAAAACAAGGTCGTGTAACGGAGAAAAGCCTCCGTTGATTAAGCCCGTGGGTTGCAGTAAGATGCTTGATGGATTTTTAGTTTACGGTATTTTAATGATATAGTCTACGGCAAGTTGAAGTTATTCACATGCGCCAACCGAGAAGTAATTCTTCAATTCACTTTTCAGTTTACCCTTAAAGGATAAAAGCTTCCTCTTCACTACGTTACACAAGGAATGTATAGTCCTTTCTGCCAATTATCGTCCGAATTCTTTATTAAGAAGGTTCCAACGAAGTTTTAAAATCGCTCTCGTTTTGACACCGCTTTCAGGTTACGATGTCCCACCTGAAATTCCGAGAATATGATTTTGATTTTCGGTGGTTGACTATTTATTATCGGTGATTCCAATTTTGACCCTCTCCATGGTGGGGGTGCCTCACGTTTGAACCACTAACGCATACCATTTTACTATATTTACAGAACCAGAAAATGTGAGCCAGGAATGTGGCCTTTTTGAAAGAAAATAAAAACCTTAGAAGCCATTTTCTAATCTTCCGCTACCAAAACGTATGGACGATTATGGATACCGCAAAAGTGTGATAGATGTGGCACCCTGAAAGATTTGGCAGCTGTGAGTTAAGAGTTGACCAATCAGGGGACACTTCACTTTTAATCTACCTTGTTTTGGTATGATGTGGTAAACACACTTTATATACTTACTCTACTATTTCTGTGGTAGAGAGTCTCCTCCACGGATACCACCTCGACCAGGAAAAACATCGGTGGCGACCCGAAAGGAACGAGTGGACCGGCCTTTAAGAACGAAGCTTGGATAGCTTCACTCCGGATAGTTCGAAGCCTTCATTCAACTCGTTGGGGAAAATATGGATCAATGGGATTATGGAGTCGTGACCGACTACCACATGGATGGTGTGGTGCCATGGCTCCATGTACAAGGTTTAACGGGGTCGTGCAATGTAGCCCTGAAAGTTGCAGTACAACGATCATACAACGTTGTCAAGGTCGACTGGATCAATTACGTCCTTCAGACGGGCGCGAGTTTAATCCCTGAACACAGTTGAACTTCTGAAGGAGACAACAGACTTATGTGGTAAGGTTCGCCCTGGAGCTCCATTGCCGTCCAAGGTGTCGAAGACACTCTCGGTTCCGTTCCAACCGTCATTGGAGGTACCAGTCATTCGTTCAGATTCGCTTCGGGCCGAACTAGTTCCACGTCAGCACCTACTCAACTGCTCCCTCAAGAAAAAAGGGGAGAAGGGGGTTAGCATGTTTGACAGGCTACCGGCTTCTGACATACCTGTAGCCAAAGGAAAGAGAAAACCAACCGCGGCTTTAGTCAAACGCCAGGCGAAACGGCGTAAGACGACACATGACTCTCCGAGTGATAATTCTGAGGAGTTGCCTTGCTGGAAGAAGACAAAGACGAAGATATCCATGAGGTTCTCCGAGAAAAAAGACCGCTCTACGATAATAAAAATCTCGGCAAGCTGCCTGAACACACAATTGACACGGTTGAAGGTGAACGCATACTTGATGCAGTTGATGGTGAGCGCATACTGGATGCAGTTGATGGCGTGCGTGGCCGCGCGGCTACAACCTTTCGCCCAACTACTCTTGAGAAACGAGTTAACGACGCAATTGTGCATCCGGATAATAAAGGTAAGAATACTCAAGTTGTTCTTGAATACGTTCAGCAGGCTCGGACCGACCGCTTCCGTGGAACACCTCCAGTTCTTCGTGCAGCGTACGATTTCGGTTTCCACGTCCGAGGGCTCTCCGTGACGCATTTCGCTCGAGTAACACGGAAAATGTTGCTAGCTGGACCAGAGGCCTTCGATATGAGTTATTTTTCTCGGTAAAACAACCAACAGCCCGCACCTGCTACCCCTTCATACTCGGAATTTCTTCAAGCTTTGCGAGAATTTGCTTCACTTTGGACGGTCGGTTTATAACTCGGACGCTGTGGAGGTTATAGATGCGGCGTTGCAATTCGTTGAAGACTTTGCCGGTGGAGGGGAACCCGATCAGGACACTACTCGCCGTCTTGTTCTCTGGATTGACATGAAGTTCGGCAAGTTTCGTGGCTTGGTTCTATCTGACACTACTCGCCGTCTTGTTCTCTGGATTGACATGAAGTTCGGCAAGTTTCGTGGCTTGGTTCTATCTCAAAGATTGCGCTCTGCTGTGAAAGTAAAAGCTGAGTTTTCGCTGCAGGACTCGCTACTTGCGGAACTTCTATACGATCTGCAACAGTCCAAAATCGCGGATATTATAGCACAACTAGCAGCACGATCGGCGACGACGACGCCTTGCCAAGCCTCATTCCGCGAGCCACGTTCTGAAAAACAAGGTGGGATTCCCAAAGGAGTGCTGCGCAATCTTCTCAAACAAGGCTCACTTCAGATGTGTTTGAAACATATCTCGAAGTCGGGATGTACCGGAAATGGTACTCCGGTCAAGTGCTTCTCGGCAAAGCGAGCTCATGTTCGGCTAAAGTCGCTACCAGAAAATGTGAGGAACCACATTGTCAAGAACTTCGGTGGTCTCGCACATGAATACGCTGACCTGTGAGAGCCGAGGGTCCCTGTCATACCTGTTCATTCCATTCAATCTCATCGCCGTAACCCAGACATACGTAGTGATCAGCTGTCTGTCAGTTCGATGGACTCCGATAATGGCATCCGCCTGACGGCTGCTCATATGAAATATACGGATACTTTGGAAAAAGTGAGTGTACAGTGTAGGTCTGAGATCGAGAAATTTTTTGCGCGAGCCGCATCAAAGCTCAACATTAGCATACCGGCTGCGGATAATTGGACGAATGACGATAGAATCGACGTGGAAATGGTAGCTAAGCTACCAAGCCTCGCAGTGGCATCGGGGTTGACATTGGGTGAATTTGTGCGTCATATTCGTGGACAGACTGCTGAGGACCCACGCCCCAACAAAGACTTATTCGAACTGCCTGCACCACCAGCAGGTAACCTACGCCGGACCTGGCCGCACTGGAACGAATTAGTTCGACATGGAGTTATCCCTGAATGGCTTCCTTCAACGACCCAAGTAACAAATCATTAGACCACCGAATCATGGGTCTATACATGATCACCACGCTCAAGTTTTGCGTCAAATTCGAAAAGGCCAGAAAGATGGCCGCTATTTGGTCACGAAGGCGTCATTGGCTGATCATTGGAAGGATCGCCCATCGGCGTCGTGAGTAAAGCAGGCACGGATCCACCAGATATACGCCTCATCAACGATTTTTCCTACCCCGAAGGTGCATCGGTGAACGAGATCTCATCTACCGGATATCAGCTATACTCCGCCACGGGATATTGCTCGACGAATTTACGCCCTCGTAGGGATCATCCGTACGCTCGAATCTTAATCATGCTCGGCGAATTTTCCGGCGCATTTCGCCACGTATATGTCCACGAGGACCACATGCACATGTTCGCGTTTATATTTGATGAGTTCCTCGTGATCGACTTGGCGTGCGGATTTGGGTGATGTGGGTCACCCGCGTGGTATTTTCTACCAGCAGCTCTTGTAAATGGACTTTACGAGGCTCGATCGGTACCAGGAATGTCATTGGTAGCCAATCAACCTCCCCTACATGGATCATTCTGGTGTAATGACCACACCTGTGTTGAACTGGATCAGACGTCTCGCTGTTTCACACAACGCAGAGCGTTCGAGCTGAGGCAGCCTATGCAGAAGAAGATGTCGCGGAGGAGGTCTCCCGCACATCACAAGGTGAAGATGTCGCGGAAGAAGTTTCCCGCACATCACAATGTGGTCGAGCGGAGGCTCCCACGACGCAGAGCGTTCGAGCTAGAAAATTAAAGAAGACAAGACCACAGTTGTGGTAGTTAATGTCATCACTTGCCCCCGCCAAGCGGGGGTAGAACTCACCCCAGTGCCATCTTTGGCAACTCTGTTGGAGCTCGAGGAGCTATCCTACACTGAGCTTCTCGTTATACCGGAACCTCGATATCTCACGACCCCGGAGCCAGCTTTTGTGGGGCTCAATTCTCATGGCTTACTTCTTTCTACTAAGAAGATCCGAGTACTTGCGCGAAGTTAGGCTACGATATTCGTATTGCCTCAAGACGGAACACGTATTTTATTCGGACGCGTATGGAGTCGCCGCCAAGTACCGGGTTGCAACATCGGTTACGATGGGGCTGGCTGGTTCTAAAAATGATCAGTACGGAAGGGTCCGGGTTGCAACATCGGTTACGATGGGGCTGGCTGGTTCTAAAAATGATCAGTACGGAAGGGGTCATGGCGTACAATGCCCGTTACTGGCGATCGGGTGTTTGTCCCCAAGCTGGCACTTTGGTACATACTGCGGGCGAGAAGTGAACTACGTTTGCAGACCAGGCGTATTTGTGTGGTGAAATCAACGTTGGAGAAGTTAATGAAGCTCTTAAGGCTATGGCTAATAGCATTGGCATCCCCACACACGATAAGCAACTCACTCTATTCGTATCGGAGGAGCTACGGCCTTATTGAGCGGTGGAGCAGACGGACTTTCCATCAAGTTGATTGGGTGGTGGCTAAGCAATTGTTTTCAGGAGTATTGTCGTGGAGACGCAAACGCAAAATTGGGGTAATGCGTTCGGGTCTTCACTGCGATGCCCAGACTACCAACATATGGAGGGGGTACTCTGATCGGCCGGGGTCGTGTTGTCTTCTTGCTCACCTTGTGACCCGATGGTATGGGCGGATTACGCTCTTCCGGGTGACTTGTGAAGATGTGGCGAGGTATTGGTGGATCGGGGGGGGGGGTGGCTGACACGCGGATATACGTCACTTGTCTGCCGTTGTACGCTTTATCGGTCCTTGATCGATGCCGATCGGCGTGGGGGAGGTCCTTGGGGGGGTTTCCTTTACATTTCCGTTGCTTGCCGCTTCCAATAGCGGGGAACTTAGTCGTTGTTGAGAGAGAAGACGCGTGTCGACCAAGCAATTCGACGACGTTGTGCTTGAACTATGTATGTGGATAGTCGATGGTCGTCGGGAAGGCCAAAAATCCCCTTTCCCGGAATACGAATAGCCACTTGTGCGTTACAAAGCAAATGTCTCACTGTTTATTATTTGCCTTATGACTAATCATCATGCATGTGTTTGCACAGCCAATTTCCTAAAACGACTGACTCCTTGAACTACACGAATCCGATGACCTGATCCAACAGCTGTCCGATTTCCATATGGTACCCGATCGGGATCGGCCCTCAATCGGGATGCTTGATCCGATCGGGTTGACCACTTGATCGGGGTGTACCCATGTTCCTATCCGATTGGATGTAGCCATATCTAGATACGTCTGTACCACCTGAAGTCGAACTTAATCGGATACTTCCGCCGTTACCGAGAGCGATGGTATCGTACTTATGTCATGCTGCGACATGCTTCCGATCTTGAGACATCCCAACTGTTCCCCTTTCCGATCGCGTTTCTCTTCACTTTCCTGATGGATGCCGGTTGACCATTGATTCCCGATCACTTTCCCACAGCCTTTTCTCGATCACTTCCCCACAACCGCCTCCACACACCGGTGGCATTCCACTCAGTCATTCCCAATTTCTCCTGATCGGCCACACTCCTACTTCGTCGATTCGTCGCTGTCACGATGTCGCCTCCTCCTCGCCGTCTTGGTTCCTCCAGCCACCACGCCCCGTTTTCCGATCAAGTCACTCGCTTCCCCACTACCATCTCCGTGTCACTGCCAAGTGTCCACCAGGCGGCTGCCCGATCTGCTCTCGTGGCGTTGGAAGATTTGTTCGGAAGCCTGGATCACGAAGTTGTGGACTTTGAGCAGTATGCAGCGCTTGCGATGCGTATCGTCAGGCTTTGAGTCGTATAGAGCAACTGGATCGCGAGCTGAATGAAGCTCAGGCTGCAGCGGCCCCGTCTGTCGATTTCGTCCAAACACAGTATTCTTTATTGCACACCCAGTTTGAGTCGGCGCGTCAGCAGGCGGCCGAGTATAAAGCTGCACTTGGTCGCCGCGAGGACAACACGCACATGATCGACACCCTTCGTACTCGAGTATAAAGCTGCACTTGGTCGCCGCGAGGACAACACGCACATGATCGACACCCTTCGTACAAAGTTGCACGTCGAGCGCAAGGGTCACGATGAAGGTATCGCCCTGCTCCACAACCAGATTCAAGATCTCCAAAACCAGATTGCTCTTCTCACTCGACGCCTGCAAGATTCGTCTGATCAAGCGGAACCCGGTGTGAAATCTTCTCGATTGGCATACCGCATCACCCAGCTCCAGCGCGAAATGGCGTCAATGATCGTGCATCGGATCGCTCAAATGTACTTTGGATCGTACACGGGCGGTTTTACGCAGTCTCGAAGCTGTCTGTTCGTAGCTCGAACAACAGGTTACGCATTTTCGTTTCAAGGTGACTCATCTGAAGACTCGAGCGCAAACCATGCAGGAAGACTATGATCGCGACGTGGCGAGTCTCAATCTGCAATTGGATCGCAGTCATGCGAAACGCGATCGGTATCGTGTTCGAGAGATTGACGCAGTCAAGGAACTTCAGGATACTCAAGACCAGTTGAAGCGAGTCACCACGGAGCGGGATCGCTTAGTCGCCTCTGTTTCTTCGGTCAAGACTCAGGTACTCGCTGGTCGACCGGCCATTTCACGGCTGAAAGCGAATGTCGCTAAACACCAGGGTGATCGGGATCTGATTGAGAGTCTGTTGCCGCAGGTTAATTTGCTGATCGGCCAACTGGACACTTCATCAACTCGACAAGAACATTGAAGACGCAGCGCGATCAGGCAATCCAAGAGCGAGACGCGATCCGCAAGCAGGTGGCTGGCCTCGTATCCCTCGTTCAGCCTTCGGTCTCGGGTTCTCAGAGTGGATTGACACGGGGGGGGGTGAGCAAGAAAGGTGAACAAAAATGTATTAAAATAAATAAGCCTGAGCGATCGGGACGAATTTGCTCGCCAGACGCGCGATCTGCATAGCTGGGTGAGACGTCATGTCTAAACGATAGTGATTACGCCACGGATCAGCTCGATCGCTCTCACGCATAGCCTCGATCAGGCTTCGAGGACAACTGGGATACCAAGTCTTCTCTTCGCAAGCCCGGGGACGATGTAGGAAGGTGCAGTCTAAAAGAATGTCCAGATCACACAGGCTATTACGATCGCACGCAAAACCGTCTTGAGAAGAGACTTACACCGAGCTCCGTATCGGGATTGTCGCTTTTTGCGTTCCGTCCAGAGGTTATCGAAATACGCGGACGTCTGCCGATGCTGGGAAGAGATGAGAAATGAGTGCGTCGACTCCCACAAAGTCTGCCAGTAATTGGTCTCCAGACTTCGATATTGACGGAGTTCGGTGCTCAGCAATCCCGTCTCCAAGAACGAGATCGGCGCAACGGTCACTTGGATAGCCGTCCGTGGAGCCAAGGCACACAACGCCTGTACGTTAGATTCCGTGACCAGCTGTGGGTTCCACAAGCGCGATTGAGGCGACTTGGTCCGTTTTGGAAAGATCCAGTAACGGCTGGCGAAATGATGAAAGAGCAGCTCGATATCCAACTCCTGGACACTGGTCCGACGAACATAACGTACGTCCCAACGATGACCTTGAGCCTCCAATCGACGAACGTGTCTCCAATATCCTGGCAACTACTAATCACGAGGGAGCACCGTGGGCTCAAGCTGATCGTACGTGGCCCGATCCAAAAGAAAATTACGATATAGTCGTACACGTCCACATTCCCATCTCTGCCTGAAGAGTCGGTAGGGGAGTCAGCATCTGAAGAATTGGGGCTGACGCTGGGATCGTTGGGCTGATCATCATCGTTGAGATTATCAGGTTGGTCGCCATCGTTGGAATCATGGAGCTGATCGCCATCAGGCTGATCACCATCGTTGGCATTATGAGGCTAATCACCATCAGCTGGATCGGATTGGGCGCCACGATTTCCAGACCTCTCAGGATCGGACTGTTTTTCTTCTTCCAAGTTTGACGAATCCACGCTGATCGGCTATTCGGAGTCAGCTCACCCTGAGGCGGTAGAAGAGGCCCGGCGATGACGAGTGTCCGATCGGGACTGCGCTAGCGCGGCTCTCATAGAATCACCGTCGCTCCCAGACGACTCCAACCTCTAAGGGGAAGGAGGGCGATCAGACTTGTCCTTTGGATGACGTGGAGTTGATGAAAACTTCTTAGAAGAAGATCCCGATCGGGGCGTCTTAGACGATTTCGAAGGGGGCGAAGAAGCTGGATTGCTCAAACGACGACGAGGCGCACGTTTCATCGACGACCTCGAAGGAGATCGGTTCCGTTTATCAGAATGCGATCGGCCCTTCGCATGAGACGACGATCGACCCTTTGTTGGAGATGGCGATCGGCTCTTCGTAGAAGATGGCGATCGACCCTTCGCAGGAGAAGGCGACTCGCTGCCTCCTGCACCAGAACCGTCCTTTGGAGGTGTCTCGCTCGATCTTATGCTAGTGATTTAAACGTCCTTGATCCTCTTTTGTCTTGTATACACTCAGTTTATGTAACAGATATCCCATCCTCCAAATGTACGGCCACCCCGTACATTCCTTCGTCCTCCATTCATCCCATAGTACCAACTACTATGGGGACACCCGATCGCCATCTTAATGTGATTGCATCACTTCAAAATGGTTTCGGCTAGATCGCTTCCGATCAAAATCTCGCAACAAGGCTCCACAATTGAGATCGGCCTCATCTACCCATGTAGGATTGTCATACCCCTTCCAGTGTACCAAAAATTCGCGATGAACTCGACCGTATCTTCACTATCAAGTTCAAACTCATCAAGAGGAGACGATGTAGGAGACGGGGTTCTGCCCTCTTCATCTCTTCCTGTTCCTGTTGCGTAAGGGCCTCGGTTCGAGGTCTTTCTAGCGTTTCACCCCTTCCCGTGTCCTCACTATCGCGACAGAGCGTTCTAGGCTCCCCGACTTGGACGTCAACCTCATCCCCAGGGGAATTGGTCATTTTGTTCAAGTCGTGAGTGGTAGTTTCCAGTACTCGTTCGTCGACTTCGTCCAACACGGGGTTTAGGAGTTCAGACCAGCCAAGGGCAGCGATGTTTGACTTCTGAATGGACCTGGACAAACCATCAGCATGTCCCATGAGCGTTCCCGGGTGATGGTACACTTTGAACCGTAACTGTGATAGTTCCATATACCAGCGCGCTAACTTAGCATTGGTCGTACGCGTAGTTGCTCAGAAAATACACGTTAAAGCCTGATGATCAGTATAGAGATCGAACTCTTGATGGTCCAAATAGCAGCGGAATTTGCGCGTCGCCCAAACAATCCCCCAGCATTCGATCTATGTCGTTTCATCCGTCTTGTTGATCCAATTCCTTTGAGAACCAGCTAATATCTTACTCGCATAAGCAATTGCTCTGTCTCGGCCATCCACTTCTTGCATAAGGCACGCTCCTACAGCCAGGTGTGGGGAGTCTACGTATAGCTTGAATCGCTTTGAAAAATCAGGGTAGACTATGATAGGAGGTCTAACCAGCTTGCGTTGCAGTTGTAAGAACGCCGCATCACAGTCCTCGTTAGCGGAACGTCACGTCTTTTTGCTTTAATCGTTCCAGAGGTGAAGATATCGCAGCGAACCCAGGGATATAACGTCTGAAATAGCTCGTTAGACCCAAGAACGCGCGAAACGTGTGCAAGTCATGCGGTTTTGCAATATTCATCACAGCCTTCACCTTCTCAGGGTTGGGCAGTATACCCGAGGGCGTGACAATATGTCCCAAGAACGACACTTGATCTCGACCCCAATGACACTTCTTCATTTTAAGCTTTAAACCCGCATTTTGAAAGCATTCCAACACTTGTCCCACTCTGACTAAGTGTGTAGGGAAATCGTCACTAAAGACCACACAGTCATCAAGGTAGACTAGGCACGTTTTCCATTTTAGGTCCACTAGAACATTCTCCATAAGTCGTTCAAACGCTGGAACTGCATTGCAAAGCCCAAAAGGCATAACGAGCCACTCGTATAGACCAAATTTGATCGTGAAAGCCGTTTTGTCGATACTATCGGGGTGCATAGGCACATTCCAATAACCCGAAGCGATGACCATAGTTGAAAATAGCTTCGCATTGCCAAGCACGTCCAAAATGTCGTCGATGAGCGGCATCGGGTAACAGTCCTTAACCGTTACGGCGTTCAGTTTGCGATAATCGATACAGAAGCGAATACCCCGTCTGCTTTTCGAATCATAAGAATTGGGCTGGCCAAAGGGCTAGTCGGAGGTCGAATTACCCCCAGTTTTAAATATTGTTGGATCTCGGCTTCCATCGTATCGCCTTCTGCCTTCGACACTCGGTAGGGAGCTTGCTTAGTAGGGGCACGCGTTCCAGTATCAATCTCAAATTGCAAAAGTTCCGTACGTCCAGGATTCTTTGACGTGTCCACAAACAGGCCCTTGAAGTCGCGTAACATATCAGCAAAAAGAGACTGTCGTCTAGCGCCGAATCTTCAAAGTTAGTTAGTTCTTCTTCATTAATGCTGTCCATGATCGATCGTTCCATTTTCTCCAGTTCCTCAGTTGAACCGGAAGTTCCAGAACCGTCCACACTTCCAACCATCAACTTGTTGACCATATGGTTGGAAGGAATTTCAGAATCTCGAGGTCTGACACACTCCATTTGGAAAGCAGTATCGGGCACCACTGCCACCAAAGCTATAGTAGTCCCCGTCCAAACGACAATCTCTTCAGTAGAAACGTTACAGCTCCACTATTACTTGAGTGTCGTCCACCGTTCCAAGCGACCTCGCTACTCGTAAAGAATCAGCGAGTCCAGGGGCTCCTTCAACCAACACAGTAACTCCATCAGACAATTGACCTCGCCGCTTCGTTGATACTAGCGCCTGATGACCAGGTAACAACCTCACTTCTGCAGCAATTTCAGCAGAGTACGCTTCGTCAACCCTTGTGCGTCCTAATAGAATCACAACTCCAGAGTCCTTCATCGTCATCGTCTGTTCTTCTAAGTCCTATCACCGCCCAGAATGCTCTCAGTGTGTCCGTACCGAGAATAGCGTTCACGTGTAACCGGTCCTCTATCACGAATGATAGAGTCTTCTCGAGGGAACCCAAGGTTATGGGGAGGTCAAACACCTAGTACTCGCATAGCGTGGCCCGAAGCACTGTCGAGGCTGCCCGTGTAAGGTCTCAGTTTCTCTCCAGCTCTACCCAGCCATTTCAGTACTTTCTGGTCTACCAGGCTAGCGAACGTTCCATTTTCCGTTGGACACCAGTAAAAAATGAAACCTTCGAGACTGCATCAATCCCTCCAACGCTGCAGATAATTCGTTTGCCGTCCGGTATCACTATTTCGGCGTTCTATATAGTACCACTCGGCTGTTTGACTTCGCAGAGTCCTGGTACGTTATACCGTCGTGATATAGGCGTAGGTCGGACCGCGTACACGAAGGAGGCTTCATCAGCTGTTTCACTCTCATTATCCCAGAGCATTACCGCTTTCTTTTTGAGAATTGCAGCAGTCTGCCCCCCCCAGCATCCTTCGTGACGGGGTGTCGTTCTCGTAATAGTTTTCGAATTACAGCAGTCTGCCCCCCCCAGCGTCCTTCGTGACGGGGTGCCGTTCTCGTAATAGTTTTTGAATGCGTTCCGCCTCAGTGTCGTAGTACTGTACAGCCCACTGTACGAGTTTTACGTGAGTATCAGTCTTTTCGTTTCTGATGGCTCACGCAATTTGGATAGTCATTCCACAATCAGCGGGGGGTGGGGGGGTCATAGGGCTTGTCCCGTTCTGGAATCGTGGCTTCAAGCACGAGCAACCCGTAAATCCGTTGTCGAGTGGTGGACCGTTCTTCTGGGCTTACAGAGCCATAGCGCACCGTCCTGGGTCTGTCAAGCACTAAAGAGTCGTCCAGTCTGATGCCTACAATACGCAGCACTTCAGTTTCAGCCGTCAGCTCGGATGCTATGTGTTTAGCAGCAGCGTCCCGCAGGCTAACTCCTGCTACTGCTCGCGCCGTTCCTCTAGGATCCTCGGCTTCACTCACAGTTTCCTTAGTCCGTTCGGCTGCCGTCTTGGCATCTTCAGATCGCTGTTAGAAGTCTCGATTAGCACGCTGTGCCTCACTTGACAAAGCCAACGTCTTTTCGTACCAATTTAGCCAATACTCCGGCGTAGATAGTACCCCCCGCGACACTTCCTTGTGTTTGCGTAGGACGTCCACCTGAGCGTTCAGAATCTCGCTCATTTCTTCAATCGTCTGCTTCCGCTGTCCTTTTGCGTTCTCAGACATCTTCTGCTGTATCGCCACCTCGTCGAGAGGAATTAGACGATCTTCCAACTCCTTCTCGTATTTGTCGGGTTCGTCTCGTGCTAGCGAGTACGTCCCTTGCTCGAGTGCCTCCAGTTCGTCTTCTGTGAACAGTCGCCCGTACTTACTGGTGTCTTCTTCGACTGTTTCTTGAGAGCCGTTCCGTCTTCAGCGGCCTCTCCTTAGGTCTCCAGCACAGATGAGACCCGTCGCTTGACAGCGATTTCCGCGTCCTCTTTACAATCTAGGAGCGTAGAGCCTTCCCAAGACTCCGACGCGTTCCCATTTGTTCCCGTTTTCGTCGCAGAGTCCTCGCAAGAACTCTCGATCCGTTCCCAACCATATCATTAGTATTACAGTATGTAACACTGATATGCTTTCTTCATGTTTCTCACGAGCATAGAGACTTCTAAGATCAATGTGCTTAGTAGACGAATGGCTACAGGGGTCTTTAATAATATTTATAGTAGCTGTATTATCACTCCAACATTGTGTCGGTAGTGTTTGATCATACTTGAATTCTTTTAGAAGTAGTCGTAGCCACAGTGCCTCTCTTACTCCTTCACTAGCGGCTACTAATTCTGATTCTGCTGCATTTAAACTTATGCAATCTTGTTTAACACTTTTCCAAGTAATACATGCGCCAGCAAGTAATGATACATATCCTGTAATAGACTTTCGGTTATCATTTGCATTCGCGAAGCTCGCGTCTATGTATAGCTCAAACTTAATAGTAGTATTTTTCCCATCATTTAGTAAGCCATATGTCGACATTCCTTTCAAGTATTTTAATACTCGCTGAGCCGCCCTCCAATGGGTCTTGTTATAGCAAGATAAATATTTACTTAGTTCTCTGACGGTCTTTGCTATATCAGGCCTAGTACCTCGAACTAGGTACATTAACGAGCCTACCAACCCTCTATAGTCAAATGGTTGTGCCGCAATTTGCTCTGATGTCAAAGTCTTTTCCTTTTCTAACACTACGCTTTTAGCCTGTGGAGTAGTTTCAGTAGTACAGTCTCGAATTTCATACTTATAAAGCAAGTCTTGAATATACTTTTGTTATGATATGTATAACATCTTTGTACTCATATCCCTTTAATCTCCATTTTTGGAGGTAATGAGTGTCGCCTAAGTCTTTCATCGTAAATTTAGCAGACAGTTTTTGCTTGATCTCATTTATGAGCTCAGGTGTGATCCGGTGATCGTCAGATCGTCCACATACACGCAAATAATGAGCGCGTGTGAGACTCCATCAATCTCCCACTTTTTGTGGTACAAGCAGTATTATTTCTTGCACTGCAAAAATCCTAGCGATTTTAAAACTCATTTAATACACCATACCATTCTGGGTGCTTGTTTTAAACCATAAAGACTTTTCTTAAGTTTACACACCAAGGTAGCCGAACCATGTCGAAAACCAAGAGGCTGTGCCATGTAAATATCCTCAATTAATAGCCCGTTTAGAAACGCAGTTGAGACATCCATCTGATGCAGATGTAGTCCCAATATAGTCTCTTGAGCTAACAATAATCGCAGTGACTCATTCCGAGCTACAGGCGAAAAGACCTCTCTATAATCAATTCCATACGTTGTGTGTCGCCCTGAACTAAAAGTCTAGCCTTAAACCTTTCAACACTCCCATCGGCTTTGTACTTAATATCAAATAACCAATGGCAGCCTAATGATCGCCTGCCTGGTCGCAGAGGCACCAGAATCCACGTCTGATTCGTTAACAGCGCTTCATACTCTGTTCGAATGGCTGCCTCCCACTGTTCGGTATGTGGTTCCTTTCAGGCCTCTTTAATCGACTTAGGGATAGATATATGCTCGGGAACGGCAATCGACTTTAAATTCATTATGAAGCCCTCAAACCTGCAATTTGGTTTTCGACGCCTCTTCGAACTTCTTACCTTCCCATTGCTACGTCTATTTTTGACTCCCACTGTTTGTAAAGTCGGTTGAGATGTGACAGCAACTGAGCTGTAGTCTTTAACTTCAATATTATTTGAGTCGGATTCCCTAGCCCTATTGCCCAAATCCGAAATAGCTCTACCCTCATTTAAGTCATCAATCGGTGTTTCTGTTGGGAAGGACCTCTCAATCATAATGCTAGTTGCTACAGCATTAAACTTTACATCTCGGGCAACAAGATATTTGTTATTCTTTACATTTAACAATCTGTATCTTTTGTAATCAGATGCAATACCTAGTAGTTTGCATTCAACCGCTCTATCCCTCAATTTTTGGTCTGTTCTTTTAGATTTTGGTAAGTGTGCATAGCATGTTGAGCCCCAAATCTGTAACTGTAAACCGTTTGATTTCTTATTATGTAGGATTTCATAAGGAGTTTTCATTCCGAGTCTCGCCATTGGTAAGCGGTTTGTTACCTCTATCATGTAGCGAAGGGCTTCTGGCCACCACTTAGCAGCCATTCTAGCACCCCTTAATGCACAGCGCACTTCTGCCATCATTATATGATGTGCTCTTTCAGCACTACCATTTTCTTCTTGAGATTCTACGTTTGATTTTTGAAATAAAATTCCCTTTTTAGCACATAACTTTGCAACCTCATTATTGACGAACTCTGATCCTCCCTCAGTCCGAATAGTCTTTACTTTATATGGAAATTGTACTGCTAACTGGGCTAGCAGTTCCTTAATCGTCCCGGGTACTTCTTATAGACTCTTCACAATGACATACCATTTGTATGCCGTCGCGTCATCAGCTACCCCTAATGCATATTTATATCCTAGAGTCCCATATAGACCCTGTACCTTTAGTTTACCCATAGAATCCATATGTATAGTATGGAGAGATACTAGAGACTTAGTCCCTCTACTAATTAAAAACAACTTTTTTCTTTCGGTCTGGGGGGTAATATCAGTCATATTCTGCTAATACAAACTCTGATGTATATTTTTATCAGTAACATCAGCAAACTCCTGTGATATATCAATGATACACCATTGGTATATTTAAACGCCGTGTCGCTCCCCACTTGCAAAACCCGCCTGTTGTCCTCAGCGTCTGAACCTCGTAGCATTTCGAGATATTATCGGAGGAGTAGCAGCCCTCCCGCGAATTCTATGTTCGAGTTCGCAATAGACCCAAGACAATCCTCTCGTCGAAGTAACGTTTGGTAGGCAGAAGCAGACACCTTTCCAAGGAGTTGTCTCGCGAGCACAGAACTGATGGGAATTGGGTTTCGCCCACCTCCCGAAACATCGCAAAATATCAACTAGCCGATACAGCTCTAGCAAGTTCCACACACTGCCGGATCCCTGGTTAATGTCAGCTTGTTTTTGCTCCTCCATATATATGTGCTTACTATCTTTGGCGTTTTTAATCACTCGCCAATGCACGAGTGATATCTGTACCCAGTCGACTTCCTGTTTCATTAAATCACAAACAATGCATTCGACTTTCTCTCGCATGCGGTTCTCGCGCAGACATGTCTTGGATGGCGACGGTACAACAGTACCAAAGAGATAGGCGTGGTGTGATTGCGATGGTTGAGTATCGTTGGAGAGCTGTGATCGGGAAGAGATTCAGTTTTTGCTTCTGGTTGTTGCTGCTTCTTATAATTGTAGTGCGCTCGGGAAAACTTTAAGCGAGATTCGAAACCAGGTTTGCAAGGTACGAGCTTGAATGTGATGTATCTCCTTCCGTGTTTTCTGCAATCGAACCAGCGATATCCTTAGTCCGAGGGTCGAGTATCAACGTCAATATCATTTCCTTCAAAATCAAAGGAAAACAAGTCTTAAAAATGCGCAATGCAGCGTGTGATACACACTTTTTCTTGAGGGCTAAATTGCATAAATGATTTCAGCTCTCTGGCCTGTGTGTCGTCGCTGACGTCTTGCTCCGGTGGTTTTAGGGTCAGACACTGAACTGTAGTGCTCTGGAAATTCGCTAGTGCCATATTCCTGAAAATTAGCAGCTATGAGGGCAAGATCGCAGAGCGTTGAAATTCCCCAAGTGCTAGCTCTGAAATAAAATTGGTGACAGCTTCCATTTCGATTGAAAGCTTCCAATCGTCAGGAGATTTTTGGTAAACGAGAAATTGACGGGACCAAACAATTCCGTCTATCAGCCTTTATCAGAATAAAATCCCTTTTATTGGAGAAAGCTTCCAATCGTCAGGAGATTTTTGGTAAACGAGAAATTGACGGGACCAAACAATTCCGTTTATCAGCCTTTATCAGAATAAAATCCCCTTTATTGGGCAACCACATAAACAAATCACTTGGTTTCACTATATTACCAAATGTTACCTCAAACTAGAAAGGTTGAACAATACGAGATTCTTTGTTCGCATTTCGAAAAAGGCCCGTGCTAGGGAGACGAGCATCGCACTTATTTACCCTCCTTTACCAGTGTTCTCCCTCGCAGCAGTCAAGCAGAGCCGAGCTTACGTGAGTCGAAGGTGTACTTGTGATGGCATATGTATGTCTAACTATATTGTATTCGTTTATGATGTCGTGCAGGACCGTGAATGCCCAGTGCGACTCAACTCATCGGCATAGTACGTATGGAAACATAATAAAGGCGACGTGAAAGCTGATGTTGCATTAACGGATTGTATTAGTTGGCGTTATGCTTTGTATGTATAGTTCCTATGCAGTGCTGGTGATTAAGTTGTGTGATGTGCTATATGTGGGTGATCTGACGTATTTATTCTTGTAGGAATATGGCGGGATCTTATCTTCAGAAGCGCCCTGCCCCCGTCCAACCAGACTCTTGCAATGAGCAGCGCTCTAAGCGTCATGTTACCAGTTCGAGTTCAACTCTTCGATCTGAGCTGTCGCTTCGTCGCCTTGGATTGTGCTACGATCCCGATAGACCCCCCCCCCGCATATTATGAGTTGGCGCACTCATCGCTGACTACGGACATGAAGCCTGGCACTATCTCCTTGCTGGACGGCTCGTTCGTCGAAGAGGTGAACGCCTCCGACACGTCTATAATTGCGATCTGATCGCCCGCGCCATGCACCAATAATGAATATGTCACACCGCCGCCCACGCCATACACGGACAATAAGTGCTCTACACGACCGCCCACGCCACCCAACAGGAACCATACCGCCGAGTTTCGTGCGGGAGAACTTCATGATTCTGTCCTCGCAGGAGACCTCTGCACCTGCGGAATCTCAAGATTCGAATTCATCGACAGTTTCGCCATGGCTTTGTTCACAAGAATCTGTGAAATCCTCCATTGCGCCAAGGACTCCGTGCACCTCGTCGGGACTGGGTCGGCAACCGCGGACTCCGACCGGATACGTTTCAGCGTGGTTTGAGGATGCGCATTGGTCGGAAGGTTACGACTCTGACGCGCTACATTTAGTCAAGCATTTGAAGCCTTCTGCTCGATGGGCGCGAGAGCACCCGGAGTGCCACCTTTCGATCGCCTTCGATCAAGAAAACATGGATATCAAACAAGGTGAGGGAGCGTCTCTAAATTGTATTCTCCCTGGAAGCAATATGAAAACGATACATTGTGAATCGCTCAAAAAAAAAGCCTTCGCATCCCGATGCCGATGAAAAAGAGGACATTGGTCACGACGGTGGATCGGATATGGTTGCGTGCAATTCCGGATCGATAATATCGACCAAAGACGGGAGTTATGCCACCGAGAAGTGGATCCCCGTATTGTGGCCACGTGAGGTACAGCTCATCCACGAGCAACTCAATCCCACGAAATGGAGCTTTGCTCCTGTTAGTGTAGGCGTTCGTGGTGGTCAAGGCTGCGGCTCTGAGGACACATGCAACGTCAATACCTGTCTCAACGCGAAGGAGTCTAGATTCTGCTGCGAGTTGAATTGCTCTTTCACCGGGCATTGTGGAAATGGATTGCAGGAGAGTCCGTCATTAATCCTTGCTCGTAATGAGCGGACTGGCCTTCGGGGTGTGGTTGCAACCGCCTACATCGCGTCCGGAAAAGTTGTAGGCCAATAGTGGGTTTGATGGACTTGTTTGGTTCACCCTGTCGAAATGGGCCGGCCAATGATGGATACCGGATGCACATCAAGACCCGATCTTCAGGTCACAGACACCTTGGAATTGACGCGCGTGAGCATGGAGGAATGGCGCGATTTTTCAACTATTCTTGTAACCCATCAGCAC
>JAIKVB010000253.1:0-33703 GCA_024679045.1 Phytophthora brassicae | reverse complement strand
TCGTCGCCTCGAGACACGGAAGCCCCGGTATAGGCTCCTCGCCAGTATTCCGGCGACTTCGAACAAGGTCGAACGCTTTTTCAGCGTTGCTCGCACGACCTTCGGCCAAGAGCGCAATAGCCTTCAGCCTGCCACGCTGGAAACGATTTTGTTTCTGCGTGAAAACGTCCGCTTCTGGGATGTTTCGACAGTCGACCGTATTGTGAGTAACACTGACTAATAGTCGTTGAAGTTGTAATTGCATTATTTATTGTTCAACTGAAGTGCATGTCATAATTTATGCAGGTCCTGGAGTCGACCTTATCAAATTATTTATCTGTTGCTGTTAATAAATAAAAAATGCCATAATCGGCAGCCCTGCGTAGAGGAATCGGACATTAGACGGCAATAGGCTTAGCTTATAACTTACAAGATGTTAACCCCAACACCCAACTTTTTCAGAACAAAATATAGGACCAAATTTATATGACTACGCTTGATGCCCGCAGATATACAAATGCAACAAAAACTCGTTGCGCGACGTCAACACGTTAATTAAGTAGATAACTCACCTAGGACCGTAGACGATGAATACGCGCTCGATCCACTTCATGTACGCATCACGAATAACGACAAGCGCTGATCGATACGTTGCACAGACTTCGGCTTGAACAAACACGTGAGCAACGCGGAGTATATTCGTCTGTGAGGCGTACACGAGAAATCCATTTTGCACGCCACCACAGACAATGCCGTGGAGTATTTAGCTTCGGTGGCCCACATTCGGAACCAAGTCTTTGAAAGTGGAGCCAAACCAGATATTGGTTACCTCAACAAAAGCAAATACTCCGCACTTCCGTGCCAAGGACAATTCCGCTTCCTTGGTTCGCTCCACCACACATGTCTTGTATTCCATAACAGTGTAAAATCGTCCGCGGTTTACATATATAATGGAAGCCACATCATCCGGCGAGAAGGCTGCAAATGGCATTTCAAACCTAAACAAAAAGGCAGGTCAGTTTATCTTATCATTGCCACACCAAAAATAATCTTACGCGCAAAGAAGGCCATACGACTTGAGCCCTTTAATATGGTACGACAAGTGCTCGTCAAGATATTGTTGTACATGGCCTGCGATGTTTGACTCGTTGCTCGTTCCAATTTTCATTGCCGCTGAAGAGGTCGGTGACATAAACCAAGCTGACAAAAGCTCACTGTTGTAAGAGTTGGTTTTCACTGATATATTGACGCGTCCAAAGTCGATTATTCGTTCCACCAGCTCGCTCTTCTTACCAGAAACTGGTAGACTAGGCCCTCCACACAGTCCTTTTAATTCTTCGCATGTCATAGCGTCCAATTCAGCACATGTATACTGGACAATAGGAGCAGGAAGTTCATGAGAACTTTGGTCAGCTCTTCGGATTTTTAGTAGGAGCAGAACCAGCTGCAGTCCGGATCGGTCACCGGGTCACGAACAAGATTTGGTTGCGATGTAGATTTGCAAATCTGGTGAAATATTCCACTGGCAACGGAATCAGTAATTCGAAACTTGCGCATCAGGAACCAGTCCGGAGTACATTGCGTTTGGGTCAATATATATACCCTCTCCTCAAAAGTGGTGAAAAACAGTCATACTTTCTTGGACAAGGCTGCTCCTTTGGGTTGCAGATATAGAACCAATATCCCGGACCGAAGGAACCAGGGCAGCCGAAAAGAAATTAAATTTGTAAATGAATTGCAATTATAGAATTGCAATTATTAATTTTCAGCCCCCAATTCATTTTTGAATTTATCCCATTTAAGTTCGATTTGGGCTTGACTAGCACCAATGTACCAGGACGCTTGGTGGCCATTGATGTACGTGGGAGGCCATGTTTCGCTCAGCATCACTCTCACTACCTAATTTACCATGGCCATCGAAAACCGCCTCATCGTCCGTGTCCTCACCACCGTGGAGTCTCCGGGACTCTTCAAGTGCAACTCTTGCTTGAAGGTAATCAAAGCCACCAACGGCTTCACGAACGTAATCAACCACCTAAAGCGCGCCCACCCAGCCTACGAGAACGAGGCTGCTGCAGCGCTTCGAAATCCTAACTTGCTATCGCTGCGTCTCGTAGACCCACGAACAAGCGACATTTACCGCTGGCTCGAATAGATCGTGATGGAAGGGCTGCCCCTTTCCTTTTGCGAGCGTGCTCTCGTACGACAAAACTCGAAGTTGTCGCGTATTAGCGTCGAAACGGTGAAGCGCTATATCGATGGTTTCTCAGTTTACGTAGTGGAGCGCATCACTGAGCTTCTACCTGCCAAGTTTGGCATTGTCCTAGATGGCTGGACTAGCAGTTGTTGTCACTATGTCGCTATTGTCGCTGTTTTCAACGACTCTAAGAGCAACTGTACCGGTAGTGAAAAGGAGCAAAAGTACACACTCCTTTTCACTAGTGACACATTGGGTACTTTATCGGTGTAGTGATAGGGTTTAAAAGTAAGCATGAAGTAACACAGCGGGAGGTATTGATGTCCTACGACCAAGCCGAAGTGAATAAACCCTCCGTATTCACTACACACAGTCAACAGATGTCCCGTAGGGAATAACAATTTTACAAACGCGTTTCGCATATAAAAAAGAAAACGACCCGCCTTCTTTCCCCCATTCGCACTCCCCAGGTCGGCCCGCAGGCCTCTTAGTGATCCGTGACCTTGTTGCAAAGGTAACTTTTCATTAAGCGCAAAGCTCCGCTTTAAACTCACGTGGTCGATTTACTCTACGTCACCACTGCAGACGCCGACGCGTAGTTGTGGTTTTCGATGTCGGCGACTCATAGAACACGAAAGGATAACTGCTATAGCCGCGTTAACGCCGTACAAGTGCATGAAGCGACTAGTCGTGACTAAATAGAGAGTATGGTGTTGTTTCTATTCCAGGTAGACTACTTGTCCTACAATGCGTATTACTACACCGGTAGCGAAAGCCTTCGTAGTGCACGTTGTCAGTCCCTTTTATGAGGTTTTAAAACTGTCCAGCGTGATTCACTATGCGCTATCACTAGATGCCTTTTCACTACCAGTACAGTTGCTCTAATATCTCCCGCCGAGTGACACCCGGTCCAATGATTACCACGATGACCTCGAGTGTCAAACGCGCCGTTTTATTTTGCTCACTTTTTGTCCAATGGAAGACGAAGAGGATTTAAGCGCGCAAAGTCTTTTTGACCTTGTTGCCGACACCCTCTCACGATTTGAGCAGCCGTGGGAGCGAGTCGCTTTTATGGTGGGCGATAACTGCAGCGTCAACCAGTATATTGCGCGGCGTGAAGGTGCCGTGCCGTCTATTGGCTGCGCCAGCCACCGCTTTTGCTACCAGATCTGCGAATATCAGAATCAGTGAGCTGCTCGTTGATCTTACAAATTTTTAGTCTGTAACGGCTGAGCTTCAACGACCATCACTCACCCTATCGGGCGTTCGGCGTCTCTTCGATCATACAATTCAAGAGTACCCACAATTGAAGAGTCGCCTGCTTCCAACCGCCGCTATCGTCAACTACCCTGCTCTAGAGAGTGGAATCGTCAAACTACAACGGAGGGAAAAGCTAACCAGCGCTGAGCGCACGGCCTGTGCTGCGTTCGGTCGCTAAGAGGATGGCGACGACACGAGTAATCACGAAGGCGGCGAACACGACGAATCGTTCGCCGCGCGTGCGATGAAGAAACGCAAGAGTGTTCGTCCCCCGGGCTTCATCAACGTCGACTTCGTGCCGCCCACGTCAAATGAGTGCGAGCGGTTCTTTTCGCGTGCCAAGTTAGTCTACAGCGATCTCCGTAAGTCCATGGACCCTGTCACTATCGAGTCACTACACTACAACAGGGAGTTATGGGACGTCTACGCTGTCGAAGCGGTTCGTAAAGGAATTGGTCGCAATAATTCCAATTAATTCAATAATTGATTGATTTGTTTTGATACGTAGATTAATCCAATATTTAATTTTCGGCAGCCCTGGAAGGAACGCTCGGTGGTATAGCACAGCGACACTACCAAGACCAGATTGGAAGCCAGAGCATAACCTGTACTTGCAGGGACATTTGTGTCTCTCTTTGATGCGAGCTTTTGGGAAGCCCAGTACGCTGATTTTTCACCCTTCTACTCAACCTCTTTTGATAACTGCTGGCATTCCTCCCAAACGTGAATGGGAACTTTTTTACTCGCTTGTGTGTCCCAACAATGGTATGCAAGTTTCCCCGCTCTACGCAATATCATACTAAGTACGAATAAGTTTGTCCTGTATATTTTGGGTTCAGGACAAAAATGGGCTCCTGTTGTGATGTGTCAACAGTGGTTTGGTCCTTTTTTCAGGGCAAAATTGTTGGGGTTAATGTACCTCACCTCGAACTCAAAATTTTACATTTTTATATATAGATGATTTCTAAAAGCGGCCTGCGTCATGCACTCTAACTTCACGAAAGCTCTATAGAATAGGGGTCTATTAGGAGCTGGTTTGGCTGGCAGGTGCTGCTTCGGTTGTCCATCGTATATTTCAAAGGGGTAGGGCTAGCTCTGCTGGTTCGCTCGTTCTAAAAATTTCTGGTTCTCGCAGCGCGGGGGTGCACCATACTCTCATCAGTAGACAAACTACCCCGCTTCATCTCCAGCAATCGCACGAGATGGCGGAGGCTCGGACTCCTGTCGTCGCCGACAGTGAAAGGTTGCCACTCTTCGTCTACAACTGCATCAGTGGTCCCTCAAGTGCTTCAGGAGCCGACCCAAGCACCAAGTCAGCCGGCAACACCCACGCCGAAGGCCAAGCGAGTCAGAAGCGGTGCTTCGAAAGACAGCAACCTGTTCGAATGGACAGCGAGCATGGTTGGAGACCTCATGCGGCTGCACTATGATACATTTGTGGCTCGATTTGGGAGCGCCAAAACCAACACAGCTATTGGGACAGCATAGCTTCTACTTACTTCGGAGACGAGCCGCCTCCACAGCGAAGCGGTCTCCACGGAGCAGTGTAGGAATAAGGTATTATGGCGTTGTTTGGCTTGAGCTTGCTAACTATGCAAGATTTACTAACGCAATTCGGGTTTATGCTTTGTTGATCAAATTGCTAAAGCGAAAGTGGGCTACGTAAAACTCAGACATGCGAGCTACTGGCAATGCGGAGACATTGGTGGTCGAGCCACCCGGGCTGACGCTAATGATGGGGTACTGGGCGAGGTGATATTTCAAAAAATATTGCAATGTTAGATACTGAAAAATGTTTTGACGCTTAACTATTTACATTTGAAATAGTTCCTCGGGTATGAATAGTTAAGCGCTAGCAGATAGCGAGGGAGATGACAGTGTATTTTGCTACCGACGTCGCAGCTGAAAGAAACGATGAATCGGTAGCTGATGATACTTCAGCAACGCCAACAACGCAATAAGAAAAGCGCATGACAATGGCGGACAGCGTTGAGGTCGGTATGAAGCGCAACCGAAATACGTGTGAATTAGCCTCGCAAGCAAACAAGATACGAAAGAGGTCGACCATTGGCTGGGATCGCTGTCGAACATTCCGGACCCCAACAAGCCACAGCGTACGCTGTCAGCTGTGGAATATCAACTTTGATGATCACAAGATGCGGTACCGAATGCGCGTATGTAACTCCACCACGTACAGCGCATTCATCGGGGAAGCGTGTGAGTGGAGACAAAATATCCTGACTTGTGAAGCGACGAAGCTCAGCGATATCTACCAGCATGGGCGGCACCACACTGATATCGTGTCGTCCCGGAAGCCGACAATGAGTAGGCAGATGAAAGCATTCACAAAACCGCTGATTGGGATGCGAATGAAGCAAAACCGAATCTACAACAACGTCCTCGACCATTTCGGCCACACTATAGGAGACTAGGCACGACACTTAACGACATCGCCTTCTTGGACGACATTGTGAAACTCGCGAAGAATAAAAAGTTCATGCCGGAAAGCGAGGCTCTCACGTTTGAATTTGGTACCAAAGAAGATGGTGCGCCTTCAATTGGAGAAGGGCTCGACGAAGATCCGACAATCATTGGGATATCGACTCCTTACATGATGAAGATGCGACGCTACACTGTGGATCACGCTGTTCACATCGACAATACCTACAAGCTTGGACAATCGGGATATCCTGTTCTCGTAGTTGGTGTCTGACTAGTCTCCATCCTTTCAGCCGGTGGCGATGTTGGTCACGTCTTAGCAAACAGGGGGGCTAATTAGCTCCGCACTACATAGCCTATTTGACATGTACAAGGTTATCACGGGCGACTACCCCAGAGTTCACTATTGTATGGGCGACGCGGATAAAGCGCAATACGACGCGGTGATGAATGTTGCAACGCACAAACGTGGTGACAATGGTATGGATGAATATGATTACTTATCCGACCATACCTCATTTTTGTAAGGGATACAGCCGCTCATATATAA
This sequence comes from Phytophthora brassicae, assembly GCA_024679045.1. Taxonomy (NCBI): domain Eukaryota; phylum Oomycota; class Peronosporomycetes; order Peronosporales; family Peronosporaceae; genus Phytophthora; species Phytophthora brassicae. The sequence goes on along the minus strand of JAIKVB010000253.1, from coordinate 27,278 downwards.
CCAATTATCGATTTAGTATTATTATCACCCAATCAAACGATGTTAGACTCAGAAGTCTGGCCAATCATTTGGATAGGGTTAGGTAGGTCCTCTATGGAGACCAATCCGGCGTGTCGGGTCGGAGGGGAGCTGAAAATATGTGTATGCCAATACAAACACTAAGTAAAAGACGTATCACACGCATATTTTCATTTGAAGGGGAGCTGAAAATATATGTATGCCAATACAAACACTAAGTAAAAGACGTATCACACGCATATTTTCATTTTATCCGACCTAGCGGACTGTTGCAATCATTGCAATACGATATAGCCTTCCACGATGCCGCAACTCGTATAGAAAATTTGACCATTTAAAGCTTCCAACACGTACAGGAAAACGACAATTTAACCGCAAACATAGTGAGTATTATGAAAAATGTACAGGAGCCACGATAATTTAACCGCAAAAGCAAGAAAGTATTACGAGGAAAAGAAATGAACAAGTACTAATATTTATATCATGAAATGTCTTCCTATATACTATAACGTACGGTCACCTCCACGAGCCTCCGTCCTTGGTCTCCGAAGCCGTCTCCCCCTGCAGTATTCTACTCCCGCTTTCGTCCTCCTCTGTACGATGCCGCACTCCATTGCTGCCGCCGTCCTCCACAGCATCTTTCTCTGCCTGTCCGCCGTCGCCCTCCTTGTCATTTGTCGTCGCCATCGCACACTCTGTCTTTGCCCCGTCACGGCTGTTGACGTCCCTCGCTCCCGCCTGCTCTGATCAGCCCCTCTCTAGCTGCGTCCGTCCTCCGATTTCCTCCAAAGCCGCTCTCCTCCTCCTCCACAGCCGTCCGACCCCGCAGTCGTCCTCCGGGTTCTTCTGCAGCTGTCCTCCTCTCCCTTGACGTCGTCGCCTTCGCCGAAGCCGTCCCCCATCCTCCGCGGCTGCCCTCTACTGCAGTCCTTCCTGTCGGCCCTTGAGCGCCTTGCCACGGCGACGGTATTTTCCGTTTAGTGAACCACTCAGATCTTTTTCATCTTCTAACCAATCATAACTGTTTTAATTTTGGCCACGGAAATATAGACGCGTACTAATTATTCGGTACAGGTTCGATAGGTCCTCTGGTCGGATATTTGATGGTATGGTGAAGTACCAGATGTGCTTTTTCCATGTCTTCAAGAATGTGGCGGAACGGGTTTCAAGTTTTCCTATCGAAGTGGTGTCAGTTGTCTTCAAGCACCTTTATCGGCTATTGTCGACAGCACCATGTAAGAGCGACCAATCATATCTCGCCATTACGGCCTCTCTTCAGCCTCCCTCATATAATAGACAGCTACAATCTTATCGATACATTTTTACTGGTATCATACCGGTTAAGACCAAAATCTATAGACATGCGCCATTCATTTGGCGATGCATCCTGCCTCCCAACGCGCTGCCCCACCAAAGCGGCGAGCATCCATCACGGCGCAGGAGAAGATGGACGCCGCCACCACTCGGGAGGTGACGAGAGACGTCGCGCGTGTATTCAAGGAGCGGTTTCCCGACGTAAGTACCAGTGCCTACGAGTCACGTCGTAAGTTAGTGCTCAAATGGCTACATAACAAGCCGACGCTCGTGATGCAGTGCTCAGTGAAGGAAAGAAGCAGCAAGAAGAAGGCACGCCCAGCAGGGGTGGGTACAAAATTGCCTCTCGAAGTTGAGAAAGAGACATTTTGGTGTTCGTTAGGACATGAATGTACCCATTTTGTTGCTGTGGGATGACTTTTCGGGTCATTAGACCCAGAAAGTCACCTCATATGCAACGTCAATCAACGTTGTGTTGTTGAAGGTTCCGAAAGGCGCAACCGCCGTTTGCCAACCGTCCGATGTTGCATGGAATTTCCCGTTCAAGGTTCGTCTACGTGCCTACTGGGTCTATTATTTGCGCGTGCAGCTTCGGGCTCATAACAGCGAAAACAAATTTGCACAGCCCCGGATAGGATCAAGGTGTCTAAGTGGGAGAGCAAGAGCTGTCTAGTACGACCATTGCAAATGGGTACAAGAAGTCGTTTGGTCATCTGCTGGACGACGCTGTTGTCTAGTACGACCATTGCAAATGGGTACAAGAAGTCGTTTGGTCATCTGCTGGACGACGCTGATATCGCAGCAGCAGATCTGATTGAAATACTATCGCGCCAGTGTGCCATCGACGCGGACATCGGCGAGGTTCATTCAGATGACGACATAGAGGCGGACGAGGAGGACAATGAATAGATAACATTTTTTTGTGTGTCAATTGTTTACTTTTGTTTTCGGTATATATACCGGTTACCAGAATCGGCACCTCATTTATGAGCATCGGTACAGTGCTGGTGTGTCTCCAATAAGCGGAGGAAGCTGGTACCTGATACACTACTCCCGAAATTCAACTGAGTTTGCTATACAAACGGCCGTCACTCTGAACGCATGGTCTGCGTATCCGGTGCTTCACAGCTTTTCAGTATAGTTCAAGAAACGATGGATCGATTCGGGGTTGGAAACTGGTTTTGTTACGATACACCGGCTGGGTTTGCATAGACAAACAATCCAATAGAGCAGTTCAACAAAGCAATCAAGAGGGACTACTCGCTGCGAACGCTCCTGAAGCCAGTCGCGCTCGTTGACCAGCTCACAACTACTTCCTCCGGTACCGAAAGAATGCAGCATCGGTTTGAACGGGTGAACTGAAAGAATGCAAGAGTAAAAAAATATTGGTTGATTATCAAAAATGATGCACTTATGGGTTATGCCAGTCAAAACAACACTGGCTGACCGGCATAATCCAGAGCTTCCAAAGCCTGTTGATAAGCGACCACGTCACACGTGATCGACGTTGGAAGCTCTCCCTTCCTGCGCAAGGCTTCTTCTCCGATGTGGGGGAGATAGTACCGATTTCCGCCGTCGCTGAGCAAAATGCAGTGTATCACAGACTGTAACGTCAAGAAGATGTTGTCCAGCGTTGTGATGCTGGTTTCATTGAACGCCTCCGTGACTACGCGAATGAGGTTGTCGATGCCGTGAGTTGGCTGGCGGTATTAAATGGACTGGATCGAGGCGAAGAAGCCAAGGTCCAGCACGTTCAGATCAGGAGAATTCGGCGGCTGGAAGTAGAGATGAATACTCCAGCAGTTCGAAGTGCCTGCGGCGATCACGTCTGGGTCGTTCGGGGGCACATGAGGTGTAGCATTGTCGACTTCTCCTTCGCTGGCCACTTGGCTTTAATGGCTGGGATGACTTCATTGATGATGTAGTGCTTGTAGACCGACCGGTCGACCTTAGCCACGTTTCTCGTACAGACGGACCCATTTCTGTGGACGCTGCCCCGCTGGGCGATTATGTTTCCGTCAAGGGCCACAGGCCAATCATCCCGTCGAACATGGTGCCGGTGTCTTCATCAAATCTAAAAAACATGAAATGTTAGAGTTTGAAATATCATACATAATATAAGAAAGTAGAGGTTTACCTTGGTCTTGCCACAACAGCAAGAAACATAGTCTTCAGTGTGAAACGTTTGCTTCGACGGTTGCGTGGGGGTGGTTCCTCGCCATCCAGAAGCAGGTACGCGTGGTCGTCCTTGTCCTCATTAAACCACTTTTCATCCACGTGTACCACATCATACCCAGGGTCAAACAGCATAGTTTTTTCATCGAGGTGGCTGAGTACGTGATGGAGGCGCGCGACACAGGTCGCTTCTGTAAGTGTGGGCTTGATACGATCCGTGACGCGCATGAGCTTCCCTTCACGCACCACGAGACCAATGAGGCGTCTAGATACACCGGAGGTCTCCGCCAGCTGCTGTTGCGTAGTGCGTTGGTTGATGGGGACAGCTCGAATATTGGCAACTACCTCGTCGCGGTTGAGCTTTTTGCGACCGCTGTTGGCCTTCACACGAGACGAACTGTCCCCGCCGACTACACCAGCAGCCTCGGACTCCAGATGGCGCTCCCACACCCAATTGATTTAGGATGACGGTTAAACTCGGAAGCGACGCTGGAAACTGCTCCGTGTGGCACTATACTATCCACAGTCGCCTGTAGGGCTGTCTAGTACGACCATTGCAAATGGGTACAAGAAGTCGTTTGGTCATCTGCTGGACGACGCTGTTGTGAGGAAAGCTTTAGTGAGTTGAAAGTCTGACAGGCCGCCCAGTCCCCACCATTCACATCGCCGTTCTAAAGCGATTCAAGAAGCACAAAAACTACTGGCTAAAAGCCAAGACTCGTGCGCATCTTTCTAGCCAAAGAAAACGCTCGATTTCTACGTTTTTAGCAAATCATATTTAGTCAAACCTAAAAGCTGCATTTTTCGGTACCTGAGGAACTATATGTCATCGCTCCAGAGGCACGTTAGCATTTTCCTTAGACTCCAAGACAAACCGAAAAGTGCAGGACCGCTACAAGTATTTGCAAATCCAAGGTCGGTTAAGCGTATTACAGCCCATAAGCATGGGCTCGATTTTCTTTTCGACGGTCCAAGTGAAACACATATAGCGTATGCGTATCAGCGTGGAGCCCCTCCTCGCCCTCCTATCCCCGATGAAATGAATGCGAAAAAGAAGCTAGGAAAGCGCAACGAGTACCGGATGGAGACACTGCGACCAGCCTGACGATGGATGGAGGGTCGACATGTAAGGTATGGTGTGCTCTTGCTTCTCATGGCACAAGTATCGACTGTGCGTGCACGTTGTCGCAGCTCTGTGTGCGACGGAGAGGGCTGTTCCTGGCGACAAGCAAGTTAAGAAGCTCTTCTCAAACAGAAGCCGCAAGCGTAAAGGTAGAGTGCCTGAAGTTGGACCAGCTCTTTCGTTTCAATAAGTGTTGCATTTCATGAAAATCTGTTTTTAGTGATTTGTGCATTGGATTTATGCGTGAAACTTTGTGTTACCTGTCGCTTCGTTCCTTGTAGGTAATCAGCTAGGGCGAGCTCGCTTGTTTACCCGTGCTGCATATTGTGTGATGGCATCCGTCGACGGCGCTAGCAACGTATCGTGCTGCGCGCAATTCTGCTTTCAGTATTCTAGCATTGCCGCTTCTTGTTCAGCGTTTCGTATGTTGCGTTGATAAAGACGCGTTATGTCGGCACTCTCCTTCCGAACCACCTCGAGTCATCCGAGTTATCCGTTTCGAGCGCGCTTAAGCAGTGTCGAGTCCGGCATTGACATATTTCTGCCTCTGTATCAAGCACGCCCATCTCGAGAAGTTTAACTTCATCGCGCGGGTCGTCTTCATCATATTCCTCCATGTCACCGTAGCTGTTTCGCCGGAACCTTGAACGCATGTGCTTACCTCGACGGCTTCTTAGGAACCGCTCGTCCTGCGGTTGCCTGTATCGAGGCATAGAGTCTTGCCGAGACCAGACGTACTCCTTCACTTTAGGATCGCCGAGGCGCCAGCAGTACACGGAGAACCTACTGTCCATCACAAAAGCAAAACACACAATAGACGGGTTTGCAGTAAACGAGCCCATACTAAATTCTAGAAAAACGAATGGTCAGCATCCTTCACGGTACTGTTTAGTCTGTCACTGTACTGCGATGTTATGTCTCTTACGGTATTTAAATACCAAACACGATACGAACGATAGAGTACCATGCTTGATTTTATCGTACCGTGATTGGTTTTATCGTTCTGTGATTTCTTACAACAGTATAGTGAATTCAGGGCAACGTATTTATTACCGAAGTCGACAGTACTGTCCACTTCTTGTCTTTGCGCTTACGAGAAACCTTACCGACACGCTCGAAGCGATGTATGAAGTTGCACGCTCGGGTCCAACTCAAATTCGACAATGGCTCGTCGTAGAATGTGTTGCCTCCCCGCCTTCATACCAGCGGCCAAACACGCGCCGCGGCTGTTGCTCATCGACCATGACGAAGCAGTGCTTGATCAGGCGAGCGCACGATGCACCGACCGCTTTAGACAGCGGCCTCTAACGCATACTTGGCAAGACCCGATACCGTGGTGATTGAACAGCGGGCCTTGTTCTCTGCAAACACATTGCACGCGACTGGGGCACGACGCTTACGCAGGAACGCCAAAAATTCTTGATGTCGCTGTTGGACATGCCGTCCTCTGCTCCTTGTCATACGTCGTACATGTATCTTGGCTCTCTTCAAACGCCCTGATCAGGTTTATCGGTACAATGTCGCTGTCGCCGAGACATGACACGCAATCCGTACGGCTGTGAAGAAGCACCGACCGTCTGCAGGGACCGTGTAGGTCGACGGAAATTTCTTGTTGAACTCCGCATAGATCATGGTAAGAAACTGCACCGTTCCCTTGTCAGTGCGCAGCATCTCCTTGCCGAAGCCGTACTCAAACAAGCTAGTCACCCACATCCATGTAGCACAGAACCGGGCGCTGTCGTCGCTCTACTGCACGAGGTAGCTTCGTTCAGTTTGTCGAAGTTCGCCCTGTCGAGAAGAGCCCACACGTTCCAGATCTTGGAAGTCGTAGACCACACACGGCTCCGCGATGTTCCGAGCCCCCGAGGTGGGGTGAACCAACGGTGGTAGTGGTAACTGAGGCTGGACAGGCAGCTTGCCGACAGCCGTCGCCAAGGAACCAACCTCGTTTGTTACTTCACACGCTTGAGGTTCAGCAGCCCCGCGATACGAGCGCAAGCGGCGCCGACGCTTCGTTGGCACGCCGCATCGCCGTCATCAGAGTCGCTGAATATCTCAATAACCTCATTCGCTTCGACAGCTTGCTCAAAATGTTTCATATTACGCGATTACTTACCAACTGCTCACGTCCTGACGACTCTTCGTCGTCTCCGTCCTCCCTTAAGCATCAGGGCTCCTCCTCTAACGAAAATCTTGTCACCAGTACCTGCTCGATAGTCTCCGGCTGGTCCTTCAGAAACGGATTCTCGATGCCAAGCATCGAATTCTCCTCGCTCGGCCACAACACTGCCTTAAATGCTGACAGCAACAATCCAGCCATCTCACCCCCTTGGTCCTTTCATCCATACCCAGGACCAGCGCGGGCCACTTCTCTTCCTCTCCAGCAGCGCCAGGGGTGCACTTCCCAGCTGAGGGCCGGAGAGTTGACGCCATTGGGCTCTTGGGTTCAACTCTAATCTAGGAATGAGAGGTGGTCTGTCAGTATCGGCTTCGTAGGTTAGGTAACCTTGTCCCAATTGTGTGATCTGTCCGACCGTCGACAAACTGTGTGTGATGGTATCCGGATATGATTCCTCTCCAATCCTCTACGAGTTGTGCAACGAGAATTAGCACCGGAACCAGCACCTGCCAGCCAAACCAGCCCCGAATGGAAAAACAATTCAAATGTATTTCTTATTAACATGCGATTTTAGGATAGTATCGATCAATCTACACTAGTAAAGCTTATTGACTCAATGCCTCGACGCTGCATTGAAGTGATCGAGAAGAAGGGAGGTAAGACGAAATATTAATGCAATCATTTCGCTACGTTTGTATTGATTTCAGTATGGATTGATGTGGTCGGAAGTTTGGACCACTTGGCCAAACGGTTTATTGTATGGGAGCTACCCGACAAACCGCAAAACTGCAGTTGTTAGCACATGTGGCGTGATCGTTACCACTATACAAATAACATATCAAAACCGCAGCCGCGTATCTGAAGAATTGACAGAGCGACAGTCAAAAGTGTGGGTGGCCGGATCATATTGGCCAGGACTGTAGGTACCGGTATTGCTCAATACATGTAGGGTATCGCTCGCCATGCGAAATGCGGTACATAAAATCAGCGATTTATGTGCCATTTCTACCCTATGACTTTTAATTTTGAAATGAGAGTGACTAAAAGTTCAACTTCAAACATTTTAAATTTGTATGTGGACGAAGAGTAATTGTAAATTGCTTTACCGTATTATGTAGGAGGAGGTGTGTATTGTACTCTTCATATCTAAATGTCGATATATGTTTTCGCAGTAGAAGGCCCTTCTTTGGGTCTCCAAAGCCTGGTGTCAAGACTTCTGAAAGATACAATAGTCGGCAAGCCAAAACAACGCCTGTGGCTTAAGATCCGCGTGCCGTGGTGACATCTTGCTTGGCTACATATATAGGGCTAAGCCCTGTAGGGAAGGGTTACCGGTAAGTGGGTGGAAGGCCATGACACCCGTCCTGCGCCGCAATTTGAAATGTCTGATAACGGGAAACATCGCAATGGCTCCGGTCACGAGAAACCAGGCGCATCCTGCAGGCTCTGACAGGGATTTCTTGCGCACGTAAAAGCAGACGAGCATCAAGTCACTCTACCCTCTTCAACACACTCCTCCCAGTGTCATTTCCAAAAAACTTCAAGAACCAAAATCAGCAATGTCTTCGACATCATCGCATTTCTGGGACGACTGGGAGCACAAGTACGCACTTGTCTCCGATGACGTCACTCTGCACTACATCGACGTTGGCCCACGTGATGCCACCCCCGTCGTACTCGTCCATGGATGGCCTGACCTTTGGTTTGGATGGAGATACCAGATCCAAGCTCTGTCTAAAACGTACCGTGTGATTGTCCCTGATATGCGTGGATTCGGTCGTAGTTCAGCACCAAAGACATTGGAAGGCTACGGCTCCAAGAAAGTGACGGGAGATCTTGCAGAACTGCTCAACTTTCTCAATATTCCTCGCGCTGTTTTCTGCGGACATGATTGGGGTGGAAGTCATGTGAGTTTCTAAAAAACTACACCATTTTTCATGATTTCTAACGACTTCTGGCACTTTGAACAGGTTTGGCGAATGTGTCTGTACCACCCGGACCGGGTAATTGCAGTCTGTGGCGTTTGCACTCCGTACTTCCCACAAGGCAAGGCTTGTTTGGACTATGACCAGCTGATTCCTGCAATTCCGCAGTTTTCGTACATGAAGCTGCTTGGAGACTCGGAACGAGCGGCCAAACTGCTGGATAAAGACCCACGCCGCATCTTCACGGCCATGTATCGCAACATTGACGAATATGCCGACGACTTTGAGTTTCTGAAGATGGTGGAGAACGTCAATAAGTCGACTGATCCAGTGTACACAAAACCTTCCGATCTACTATCCAAGGCTGAGATGGACTACTACGTAGAGGAATATTCTCGCTCGGGGTTCTTTAGCTCTTGCTGCTACTATGCGACTCGACAGAAGGATTTTGAGGACGAGAAGGATCTCCCCCGTGAGATCAAAAACGAGGCGCTGTACATTGGCGCAGTGGACGACCCGGTCCTCAAACCCGAATTGGCTGCGGGAATGCCTCGTGTGATGCCCAATTTAAAGCAGGAATTGGTGCGAGGTGCTGGTCACTGGATCTTGTGGGAGAAGAAGGAGGAGGTGAATGAGATTTTGCTGCGTTGGCTCAAGCAATTGGACCAACCAAAGACGATCCCAGGCGCTGCGGCGAACTAGGAGCAAGTTGCTGTATCCATTTTGTTGAAATGAAACTTTAATGGAAAATTGAATATTATCATAACGTTCAATCTCGTTGCCACATAATACCGAGAAGAATAGTCCGTTTAAAATTGGTCCACAACACGTGAATTATGCAGCAAGTTGCGGCTTCCACTCGTCGTTTGACCTGCTTCACTTGGTGTTTTTCCTTGTATTTGCTCTCTTCTTCTCTTCCCTTTTTTCTACTTACTGATCCAGCGCTTTCTTAGCCTGATTCGCCTTGTAGATGTCACTGCGTTCGTGCAGAATCAACTTAATGCGCGCCATGGACTTCTTGACCTTCGTCCGCCGCATAGGGTTGGGCATCACCGTGTTCTTGGCGCGACAGTGTTGCAACTCAGTAAGTAGAGCGTTGCGCTCCTTGAGAAGCACAAACCAGAGTTTGTGCAAGTCGTCGGTGCTCTTTTGGCGCAACATCCAGGCCTTCCACTCGCCACCAACGACTACCTGTTTAGTTCCAACGTTGGCCGGCACCTGCGTGAGACTCCCGATCTTGGCGCCTTCACCCGCAACTTTTTGCACAGGGAAAAAGTCCTCCAGGCCACGACGAGCCGTCTGGCCTGCGTTTACGCGCAAGCCGCCGAAGAGGCGACGGAGCTGGAACGACATGATCAGGTGGGTTTTTGCTTCGATGAATGTGCGGCCTGAGTGGCTGGCGGCCCATGTCAGTCAAACGAGGTATTATTCGTTTCTAATGACATGTCACTGTAGTGGGTACAATTCAACTTGGCTACAGTTTGAGCGTGCGTGCCGAGCTTTTTTCAGCTAAACAACAAAGTGACCGCAGATGTATGTGGATACAGTAGCTGTTCAAGGTCGCATTTAGAGAGGATCAGAAGGTCGATTAAGTGCTTATAACTATACGATATATGTGTGCTTCTACCTGGACTACATTTGTCTCCTCCTCGCTGGCTCAGTCTGCTGGCTCGAACCGTCGGACATACTCCGCAAATGGCAACGTGGAATCGGGTTTCCAGGGCCCTGAGTATTCAAGGTCGCATTTAACCTGTTTACAAAGATTACATGTAACCACAGCGCTACAGGTATCCCCACTCTTATCTTCGAGCCTCTGCTCGCTGCATTTGGAATTTCTCATGTTGTATTAGTGGTTCTCCGTTCTGGCAGTAGCAAGTTATAATAGAATCGCACGGTAATTTGATTCCAACTTGAAATCCGGCAAGCATAATTTCTATTAACACTTCCTGAGTGAAGCTCTCAAAAGCAGGTCGACTGAAACTCGCAGGTATTTATACCGGCAAGTGGGCTCTAAGAGCTACTTCTGAAGTATTACAGTAGCTGTTCCCTACAGTCACTGTAGGGAGTAACCTCTTATCTACATGTACTGTACTGTACATGTACTGTTGTGTATTGATCCGGACACCATCTGTGCAACAAAGTTGTGTAGCCATCTCGTCACTGCACCGGAATTCGCCCAGATTCAAGTTGCAGTGTTTGGTTGTGGAGACGACTGACTACCCAGACAGAATCCATCCGTGTCCGATTCGAGCCTTGAGGCATAACTTTAGCCTGCTCTCGTTTAAAATCAACTGACAGCAAGTGCTTTACCGGTAACTGAATCAGGTGATTCAAATGATACTTAAATCAGTGGGCAAGTTTGCTTCTACAGTACCGATTTGTACACCCTGCTTGCCGCCTTCAACGTGCAGAGCCCATTACACGACACAACTTCGTCACAATTGGGACCTTTTCGTACTTCAACGCAGATGGAAGCACGTGCTCGCTCGAGATCGGTCTCGCAGAGCGACATCCGGCTGATTCGGGTCGACTTCGGCACTTCCAATCACCCGTACCGCGGTGAAACGCGTCAACGCTGTAAAGTAGTACAGTGTACCACAGGCTCAGCCACGTCACAGACGGCTTGGCGTGTTGTTCAAAACCCTCCGCATGTGACGGACGCGGGAGTGGGCCAAATCGTTGCTGTTGTGGTTCAAGTGCCACCGATCGCTCGCTTGAGTGGCGCCAGACTTCCTATCACTGCCCATACCTTCTGAGATCAGGAAAGGCAATCAAAAGTTTTTCGAACGTCCTCACACGATGATCTAGGGCAATGTATTAATACACGTGGCAACAGATTCAATTGCCATTTGCTTAGCATTTGCTTCAAGACAGTGGCAAAGCGTGTGAGAGCTAAAAATTCGCTTGCATTAGACGGCCTACGATTGGCTAATTTCCTGCTAAAGTCGAAGAGTGACGCCGCGTCATCGACAGTCTCTTGTTTTACAGGTCACATGACTCATTTTCGGAGCTTAAATGGGTCTCTAGGGTACCCAATTCGGCCCTGCCATGTGACAGGCAACTCGACCATACAAACACCAAGTCAATAGCCGACGGTCGCGGGCCGTTGCAGTCTGACGCGTTGAAGATCTGGCGACTGTCCTTTCGTGTGCAGCACAGCACATACTTCCTTCCTCCCGAACGTCGCTTGGCTCGTTGACGTTTCGGCGGAGATTGCAGTTCCACCTCATTCCGCTTTTTGCGTGCTCCGTGGCAATTCAAGTCAAGTTTTCTACCGGCCGCCTCCCCCAACAACATCATCATGAGCACCGAAGAAGTCTCGCCACGTGCGCAGATCCGCCACAGCCGCTCCATGGACATGGGCGTCGCTCGCAAGTTCGACACTGCCAGTCAGATGGAAGAAGTCAAGACGCTTATCCACTCTACCAAGCTGTTCAGTGACGATGCCATCACTAACGAAGTGGAATGGTTCTACGGCCCATTGGGTGTCCACGACTTCTACTTCCTTGGCCAGTCGCCTGTTGTGATCGCTCACCACATCCAGAGCCTCATCGCTGCTAAGCTCATGTCCAACGCTTCCAACCGTCCAATGGACGTCAAGCTCGAGCAGGAGGGCGAACACGGCGCCTTCTTCTCTGTCCTCAGCAACGTCGTGGGTACCGCTAACGAGCCCAGTCGTCGTGCTGCTCGCTATGACGCGGGTATCACTGAGACGGAAGTCTTGGAGCGTCGTCTTGAGAAACAATACCTCAGTGGCTCCAATGGAGTTATTGGCGATGGTGTGAAGGCTGGCTACCAATATTTGGAGAAGGCTGAGACCACCAAGAGACGTACGTACCGTATGCAGTGCTACCGTTCCAACGGTGTACTTGACCCTGTGACGGTGCCTTATCACGTCCGTATGTACTTCCTCCAAGAACCTGATTACGTCGACCCGAACGCTAGTGAGAACGAGACGGACATTAACAAGGTTGGCGACCGAACTTTCCTCGAGCGTGCTGGCCCACGTCTCAAAGAAGTGTACCAGGAATGCATCATTAAGGCAATGAACCAGATGACGCCTACGTTCCATACTGAAGTCTGGGACGAATCCGACGGTAACAAGATGGCTCGTGTAGCCATTGCTTACCGTGTTGGCTCCACCCACTCGTACTTCTCCAGTATCGCTGATGTGTACCGTCAACATGGTCTCTTCTCCCAGCGTAAATACGCTGAATTTTTCGCCAATGGGATCGTTGTGTACACTTTTTACTTGCAAATGCTGAACAATCCCAGTGTCGGTAAAGGATCATTCGAAGACCGTCTGAATGCGGTTGTAAAGGATGCGTCTATGCACTTCACACTGCCACGTACGTCATTGACTCCTATGCTCACTGATGGTCTCCTGACTCCTCAACAGATCGCGTACGCGTACGCAGCCTGGAAGTTTACGTTCCACTTCATGCACCGTCTGCCAGAATCATTCGCTATCGTCAGCAAGTCGCTCCGTGATCGTGATCCAAGCGCCTTTGCACGTCTCGAGCAGCTTCGCTCCACAATGAAACTCAACACGTACACTGAGTCGCAGATCTTGGACCACATTTTGAGTTCCGCAGAGATCGTTAAGCTTTTGTACGCTGAATTCCAAGCTTTACATGAGCCCAAGCAAGATGGAAACCGTCCAGAAGTTGACACGAGTGCTACACTCTCTACTCTACGCAAATCCATTGTGGCGGAACAAGCTTTGCAGATCTTTTCACTGTTCCACATCTTCAACAAACACATCCGGAAGACGAATTTCTTCGCTAATGACAAGGCTGCACTTGCTTTCCGTCTTGATGGCAAGTTTTTAAGCAAGACGGAGTTCCCAGACGAGCCATACGCTGTTATTTACGTCATTGGCTCGGAATTCCGCGGCTTCCACGTTCGTTTCTTGGACGTCGCTCGTGGTGGCATCCGAATGATTCGTTCGTCACATGGTCAAGTGTATCTGAACAACGCGTCGTCGCTCTTTGACGAATGTTACGGTCTTGCATCGACTCAACACCGCAAGAACAAAGATATCCCAGAAGGAGGTTCGAAGGGTGTTGTACTGTTGAACCAAGCACACCAAGACAAGGCGGATGTGGCTTTCCGGAAATACATTGATGCTGTATTGGACTTGATGCTCATGAAAGAACCTGAAGAGGATATTCTCTTCTTAGGTCCTGATGAAGGGACAGCTCATCTCATGGACTGGGCCAGTTCTCACGCTAAGAAACGTGGATATTCATACTGGAAGGCTATTACGACTGGCAAATCTGCTTCTCGTGGTGGAATCCCTCATGATGTCTATGGTATGACAACCCACAGTGTTCGTGAGTATGTGCAGGGAATTCAACGTAAACTGCAGCTTCAAGCGCCAATCACGAAGGTCCAAACTGGTGGCCCAGATGGAGATCTTGGTAGTAATGAGATCAAAATGAGTTCTCAGGAAGAGACGATTGCTGTGGTTGATGGCTCTGGAGTCTTGTTCGACCCTAAGGGACTGAACCGCAACGATCTCGTCAAGCTGGCGGAGTCGCGTAGTCCTATCTCGGGTTTTGACACGAGTCTCTTGTCATCGGAAGGGTACCAGGTGTTGGTTTCCCACAATGATGTGACTCTTCCTAACGGTGAAGCGGTGGAGAATGGTACGGAGTTCCGTAACTTCTTCCACTTACGTCCAAGCTTAACTGCTGACTTCTTCGTACCGTGTGGTGGTCGTCCTGCTGCTGTTAACCTCAACAACGTCGAGCAGTTCATGTACCGTGAGGACGGCCGTACTCTCCGTTTCAAGTACATTGTGGAAGGTGCGAATTTGTTCTTCACACAAGACGCTCGTACACGTCTTGAAGACGCTGGCGTGATTCTCTTTAAGGACGCGTCGGCCAACAAGGGCGGCGTCACTTCTTCTTCGCTTGAAGTGCTGGCGGCTCTGTCGATGACGGATGTGGACTTTGCTGAGCACATGCAGGTGGATGAGGCGACGGGTACACCTCCAGCTTTCTACGCCGCTTACGTGGCGGAAGTGCAGAAACGTATCGACCTGAATGCTCAGCGTGAGTTCGAGTGCATTTGGCGTGAACATGAGCGCTCGGGTACGTACTACTCGGTGCTAACCAACCAATTGAGTGAACGTATTACGGACTTGAGTGCCAAGATTCAACACTCTGGACTTTGGGCCAACCATGCGCTGCGTGAGAAGATCTTTGCCGATGGATTCCCGGAGATTCTGCTAAAGATGACGCCTAAGGAGGAACTGATTAAACGTCTACCAGAGACTTACACGCGCGCTTTCTTCGCCTCGCAGTTGGCCAGTCGCTTCATCTACAGTGTTGGACTGGGAGCTCCTGAGTTCTCGTTCTACGAGTTCATTGAGGAACTCATTGGCGGCAACTAAAAAGTCACTGCGTCTCTCGTGGCATAGATGATTGATAACTAAATGTATACGATGAAAAGAAACTTTGGGTTGTTTTTGTGAAATTACGCATACAATAGAGAAAGCAGAATCATGAAAATGACGGGACTGGGCGACAATTATACGCCCCCAAATGCATTTGTTAGCTCTCAGAATCATGAAAATGACGGGACTGGGCGACAATTATACGCCCCCAAATGCATTTGTTAGCTCTAATTAGTCGCCAAAGACCAAAGGTTAAAAGAAATGATAGGAAATAAAAACTACAGTGTAGCAATACACTTGACAAAGGAACTGGGTTTTGTTTCACCTGCCTTTATGTTACGAATTAGTCGCCAAAGACCAAAGGTTAAAAGAAATGATCTCTGGACGGGAAATAAAAACTACAGTGTAGCAATACACTTGACAAAGGAACTGGGTTTTGTTTCACCTGCCTTTATGTTAGCAAGGATGTCTCGGTAGCGTGCCGCTCTCAAAAATTCTGAGCGAGGAGAACATTAGTAAGGTTAGACAAATTCCCCATCTTGCCATTTCTAGTTGCTCTATGATGCAACTTGAAATGGCAAGATGGGGAATTTGTCTTCTCCAAATAAAAATAACCAGAATGGCTACACAACAGCTCGTACGAACCTCTTCCAAACTTAAAACGAAGACCGCATCAATTTTTGGACCATATATTTTATTCTGGAGAATACAAGGAATATTAATACACAGCAGTCTTAAAAAGCAGAATCGAGAAACGGTATTTGGTGCTTTTCATCAACCCATTACAAAAATACCAACAGAATCGCAGCAAATCGAAAACAACGACACAAAAACGTGGTATGATGGGAAGACGGCTTTTTAAAAATGAGCGACCATGGCTAAAGGATATTGTTCTTCTCTTCTTCCTTTCACTCTATTAAGCTACCAAGCCCATGTACTGCGTCATTTGCTATGGTCCGTCGTGACAGTAAGAAAAAAGGCTCGTCAAGTCACGAAAACAAATCGTTACAGCACTGCACATGTCGGTTTGTACACCATGAAACCAAACACCTTCGATCGTTTTCTCGCTTTAAACAGGCAGCTTCGTTCTTTGTTCCACTTACAGAATCATCTTAAGTGGGTCCTCCACCAGCTCCTTAAAGTTCGCCAGCCATTGCGCACCGACAGCGCCGTCAATGACGCGGTGGTCGCAAGCAAGCGTGGCGGTCATCACCTGCGCGTACTTATAAATCTGCTCAGCGTTGGGGTCGTCGTTCGGAACCACCTTCTTCTCAATCGTGCCTAAGCCCAAAAGACAAGCCTGGTCCGGACGCACAATGCCAGCCAGCGACTGCACGTCGAACTGACCCACGTTCGAGATCGTAAACGTTCCGTTCGCTAGGTCAGCAGGCTCGAAAGCGCCGTCATTGGCCTTGGACACCATCGCCTGAATCTCCTTACTGATGTCGTCCAGGCCCTTACGGTTCACCTGGTTCAACACGGGAGCCACAACGCCACCATCAGTCGATGACACCATCAGGTTGACGTTCACGTCCTTGAATTGACGGATGAACGAGCCCTTCCAGCTTGAATTGGCGTCCGGCACCTTGCGCATAGCAAGCGAAGCGGCGCGAACAATGAAATCGTTCACCGACAGCTTCTCCTCCTCGGCGCGGCCAGCGTTGAGGCGAGCGCGAGCGTCCAGCAGCTTGTCGATCGTCAGGTTAGTCGACAAGTGGTAGTGCGGCACTTCCAGTTTCTGCTGAGTGAATTGTTGAGCGATCGTCTGAGCTTCAGTGCTGATCGGGTAGTCCGTGTAGTTCGCAATGGCATTCGGAGCAGAAGATGAAGCAGAAGGAGCAGCAGTCTCTGCCGTCTCCTCAGCGGGTGAAGCAGTGCCAGCAGCCAGCGCGTCTTCCACATCAGCCTTAATGACACGACCGTGCGGGCCAGAGCCGTTAATCACTGACAACACAGCACCAGATTCACGCGCGACCTTCTTAGCCAACGGACTGGCGAAAATGCGGTCCGAAGTGGAAGCAGAAGAAGAAGGAGCAGCAGCGGCTGGAGCCGGAGTGGGAGCAGCCTCCACAGCAGGCTTTGCCGGAGCAGCTTCAACGGCAGGGGCGGACTCGTCACCCTTGAAGTCCTTAAAGGCAGCGACATCCTCCTCCTCCATTACCGTGACGAAGATGGGTTTCCCCACAGCAACTTCGCCCTCTCCAGCCTGTACGAGAATCTTAGCTAAGTACGAGTCGTCGGTAGCCTCGTAGTCCACGACAGCCTTGTCCGTCTCCACTTCACACACGACATCACCAGCAGAAATGAGGTCTCCCTCCTTCTTGTTCCACTTGGCGATAGTACCAACTTCCATAGTAGGGGACAGAGCTGGAAGTCCCACAACTTCGTGGTCCGGTAGTGAGCTGAAGGCGCGAGAAGACGTGGCTAGAGAAGCCTCGCGACGAGCAGCGGAGCTCGCGTGGTGCACGTCAAAGACGGCCACACGCTGCCACACGTTCTTGTTGCGGAGCGCAGTCTGGAGTAGGATGAAAAGGAGGATATTAGCTTAAATGAGACGTTGTTCATAGGTAATTAGAAACGCACCTGGAAACGCTGCATGGTCTACTGTCTCTGGCGTTCTGGACCCGTTTTGAGTTATGATGGCGAGTTCTGCTTGGTGGGTGACGACCCCCCTCTTTTTGACCGGCGACGAGTGCTTGTCGTCATGCTTACAAAAAACAAGTGTAACCCCCCGCTTTTGGCGCGTACCCAACATCTTGATTGGATGAAACATGCAGCTTTTCGGCCTATGAACGCACAAGTCATTCACCCCTAAAAACACCCTTTATAGACAAAAGTTCAATTTAGGTCATCAAAACGGAGTAGAAAACGGCTCTCAATTTGCGAGATCCTAATTTAGAACATCTTTACCATAAATTTGGCATTTTTCTACTCAAATATAGCATTAAGTCTAAAATTTGGCGTCGAGTCAATTTTTTACGCAAAGTGAGATTTTAATCAAGTTTGCTCACTTGGAGGACTTTGTAGGTTTACTCATTGTAAACCAATGATTAAATCCTACGAAACAAAATGAACCTCCAGCACCAGTGATGCTTTCCCCCATTTTCCGAAGCCACCTATCGAACTCGCGCAGGTTGCTGTGGCTGCCTCTCCCAACTCCTCGGACATCACTTGTGCCAGGGCGCCGGTCCTGCTGTACTTGGTGGTGGTCTTGCTGTACTCGGTGGCGGCTTCATTTTTTGGTGGCGTTGCATTTGGCCGCGGGCTATCTTGTTAATTTCGGCGGCTGATGCCTGTACTACCTACGGATACATGTACATGCTCATTAGAAAGGTTTCGAACTCTGCAATACCCTCACTTTTCCTTCACGAAAGGAAATGTACGGGCAAGGGTAATGGAAACCCGGCCTACTTTTCCAGAACAACCCAAAAAACACGAAATCGCATAAACGTGCTGTTAACGGCTGGCTTGAACGTCAGTTATGAAACACCCGCAGAAGCAGAGCAAGCTGCTCCACTCAAGGAGAACTTTATCAGACCCGAGAGGCAGGTGTAGACAGCGCAGTATGCAGCTTACTCAGGAGGAGATGCTCGAACTCCTGCTGGTTCGTTTGCGTTCGGTGAGAGGAAACTTGGGTGGCTCTGAAGCAAGTGGGGTTGCTGGGCAGCCCAGAGCGCCCATTCACGTGCGGTTCAAGCTAAGCTTGCACGGTGATGCCAGCTCCACGTAGGCCTTCAGGTTTGATGTCAACGGTGTGAAGCTTCTCGCGAGCCTCTTTGCGCTTCCTGATGTTGTAATCATAGAGGAGGGTAATCGCTGCGGCCGAGAAGAGGCGCTGGCCTTTATGTTATATCGGCTGTCATACCCGCGCCGCCTCCATGATAATATCATGGTTGACGTGCATATTATGCAAGTCAAATCGGCTCTGAGCAGAATATTTCTTTACATGAGTACGTGCTGCTATCTATTCTAGTGTGCGGTGACTGGAATTAATTTAATTTGTTTTTAGTTGATATTTGTATTGGTCTTGTTGATACGGAATGTGGCGTTGCGACGGATGCCACACAAACGACGGTGTAGGGCGCTGCATGTCTGCTGCAGATGGTGCTGCTGATCATATTGGCGAAATTGGTGACGCTAAATGAAGCCTCGACGCTTGATAGTACTAGATGTGTAACGTCATTTCTCACTATGCCAATGATCCCCTTCGGCAAGTCGGTGCTGCCATTATTATAGTAAGCATTCTTTCAGAAGATGCACACTCGGAAGGTATAGCCTCTCCTGGCAATCCTCTGATCCTCCGGTTTTCTTTCAGAAGATGCACACTCGGAAGGTATAGCCTCTCCTGGCAATCCTCTGATCCTCCGGTTGCTAGAAGTGCCTGGCTTCGGGACTAGGTGGGCCCACATGCCATAATGTCAGGGGTGTTGTATTTCGATATATTTTGCTTCGTGGACTTAGATGACCCAAACTATGTTGGCCCGGACATGGCCTTTGTACAAAATCTTCTGGCGCAACCACGTTTCGGTAGTCTTTTGGCCGAAAAGTAAAAGCCCACCGCCAACACCGGATACATTGCTACGAGGGTTACTACAAAATGACTCGCGGAAGTGTGCAAGTACGAGTTCAGCTTGAAGTGTGGCAGTCTCTTGAAGCTGACAAAATGGGCGATTGTTTTAAACCTAAAGGGACCTAAAAATGACCTAAAAGACCTAGAAAACTCAGATATAACTTTTATTTAGGTCCGTTTTAGGTTTAAAAAACGGTGTCCTAAGCGGTAGCGGGTGTGAGGAGCGTAGCCACAGCAAACCCGCGCGGAGAGCCCGCGAAGCAGGGCCGCGTGGTATTTGCGGAGGCGGGTCCAGCGACGAGTTCCCGAGCGAACGGACCCGTTGCGCTCACTCGGAGCTAATTATTCTAGTGTGGGTCTGGGGGTGCCACTCCCAGTACGTGACTAATATGCATCAATTCAGGTTCGATATTTTGACCCTGACTTAAAATTTTGTTTGGGTTTTTAGATCAATTTACATGTTAGATACTTTTACGACAAAATTTATCTCCGTTTTAGGTTAAAACAACGGCAATTTTTTAGGTATTTTAGGTCCCTTTTAGGTAAAAAAAAACACGTCCGACAAAATCAAGCGTGCATTTTCTAGCGTGATTCGACTCTGTACACGCGTGCATTCCCTGTTGGTGGCGATATGGTAAGCTGTATATTAAAAAAAATCGGGTCTGATGGTGTATCCATTTAAGCTACTTTTGACGGCAAGGCAACTCGTCAACTCTAATGAGTCGCAGCTACCCGTTTCTGATTGTTTGGTGCGATGAATACGCCCCGCTGGTACATGGGTCCTCGAATTTGAACGGGTTACCAAAAATAGCCTAGACACTTATGTGTACTTACAGTATGTGTAAATGGCAATTCTTCCGCTTAAAAAAAATATTTTAGGTAAAAGTCCGTTTTTAAACCCTAATTCTATAATAGCAATAAAATTAAAAGGTCGCACCCTTTAAAAAAAGACAAGAAAAATTGCTGCATTTTGCGTTGCCATGTTAAACTACGACAGAGGTTTTATACGCTGGACGGTACACATTTAGATAGATGATAGCGAACCGCTTCCACCCTTTTTAAAAAAGACAAGAAAAATTGCTGCATTTTGCGTTGCCATATTATAACTACGACAGAGGTTTTATACGCTGGACGGTACACATTTAGATAGATGATAGCGAACCGCTTGATCTAGTTCTGCTCATGAGGCTGATGAACCTTGCCGCTAATGTAGCTGCTCTTGATGGCATCGAAGCTAATTGATGATTCTGAGACGATGATGCTTTCATCGTTTCCAGGAATGTCAAGAGACCCGCAATCTTCCTCCTCCTTACTAGCGGCGACATCAAGCGATCCGCAGTCTTTTTCTTCCGTATCAGCTTCACCGTCGACCTGGTCGTCGCTTCCAGCTAGATCAAAAGACCCACACTCCTCCTCAGTATCAGCAATATCGAGCGAACCACAGTCTTCTTCATCAGCTTCACCAGCGACAGAACTATCATTGGTCGGTGCTGTAGTTGTAGGTGTGGTTGGCGTGGCAGTTGTAGATTCTGGAGTCGCCGTAGTTACCGTGGGGGTGTCGTATTTTTCAGTATAGTTAGTCGAGTTCGAAGGAGAAGGCGAGTACGATCCGCTGCCGCCTTCAAGTGCAGCGCAGTTCGCGTACACTTGCCAAGTAGATGAGTGCAAGGCCAACCAGTAGAATTTCAAGCGACTCGCACCCGAACACTCTTTCTGGTCGATCGGCATCTTTGCCGGAGCAGTAGTGAAGTGCGCGGCACAGTTGGTGTCTTGGAACACTTGAGTATCATCGCACCAAGCCTCACAAGGACCTTCGTGAGAGGAAGTGAAGCCTTCTGTATCCGAGTGGGTCCATTCCAGCTCGGCCGGGATCGGTTGCGGAGTTTCTTTCGGATCCGTGAGTCCACACTCAATAGTGGCTCCAGTGGCCACAATCTGGCCCATATCTTTCACAAACTCCTTGATCGAAGAGTATTTGCTCGACTTGAAAGCTGCCCAGAAAGCCTTAGTGTTCTCTGCTGGTGATCCGCTATACGAGCCTAGAAACCCCGAGGCGCTGGATTCGATCGTGGCGACAAACTGGGTCTTGTCGACGTCATTAGGGAAGGTCACTGCTGGTAACCCCAAGTAGCCGTGTGCGTCGGCACCGATGGAGAAGAGAGCTGCAGCTCCTACAAATGTTGTCAAGTACTTTCCGGAGCTTGGCATTGTTTTCGTGTGAGGTGTGAAGCCAATCAAGCAATTTGCGTTATGAGATGGAATGTTTTACATGTATTTAATGCAGCCTTTCTCTAGTGTTGCACGAGCAACTCAAGAACAAGAGCTTGAGTGTTCGGAAAGTCCCCCATACGCACAGCGCTTCATCGACAGCAGGAAATGCGTTCCGTGGCTAGCCAATTGCTCGAACGTTAAAAGTGCTCGACCATTTTTCTGATTTGACTGACAGGGCGTTTGGGTTGACCGTGAAGGCCACACGAATAGTCGGTCCGCATTAAAAGAAGCTCCGGATGCAAGCGGATAATTGGGGAGTAACTCCTTCATTTCAGTTCGAACGGCGTTTCTATCGAGTTGAGTCGGTGGCGCGGAAACGATCAGGCCAGTGGAACAGCTTTCCAGATTTTCCTGGCCACTTGGAATATGCTTCCGGGGTCATAGGCGTCTAAACTTTGGTTAATCCAGCATTCCAGCGGATTTAGAGAAGACTTCCTCAGACGGTTCCGTCGCTGCCACTCGACTTGCCTCAAACTCATTGCGTCATAGGCGTCTAAACTTTGGTTAATCCAGCATTCCAGTGGATTTAGAGAAGACTTCCTCAGACGGTTCCGTCGCTGCCACTCGACTTGCCTCAAACTCATTCACGTCAGCTCGATGGCGCGGGGCGGTTCACAGTTATTCTTTTTGTGTAACGAGACTTAATGCCGAGCCACTACAGTAGCTACAGTAAGACACACCAGGACAATACACTGTACACGCTTGGCCCTACTACTAAACCGCTCGTGGGTTACCTCTCGACTATCTTCACAACTCAACTTGCTTTGCCCGGCACACGCTCCACTTGATCCAAGCCACCCGACTATGAAGTTCTCTGCTCTTTCATCGTTCACCATATCAGCCATAGCGCTCATTCTCACTGACACCGTTAACGCACACGGACAAATGACTAAACCCACACCAAGACCAATTTCGCAACAATACCGAGCCGACTGTGGAGCGCTCAACGGAGCAGGAGATCAAGAACTACAGTACGCACCCGTTGAGCTGCTCAGTAGCAGAGCGCAATCCGACCGACCGGTCGCCGCCACTTTCAACATCATGAACGGCTGTAGAGGGACAGTCTACGAGACCAACAATACCATCACGGAGCTCACGGCTGGTACGCCTTTCGACGTCGAGTGGGTTATCCAGGCACCTCACCCTGGTACCATGGTGCTTAACATCGTCAAACCCTCCACCGACAGCAGCGGTGCCATTACCTACGAATCAGTGGCGGAGCTGCTGACTATCGACCCGTTCGCCGAAATGTCGGGCGGTAGCACCAGCACGATGGCCACGATCCCCACAAGTGTCACTGGGTGCGGGTCAGCGGGTGACTGCGCGCTGCAGTTTTATTGGCATTCGGATTTGGCGAGTCAGACGTACCCGACGTGTGCCGACATTGTGGTGATCGGCAGCGAGTCAAGTGGACAGTCGACGGTCACGACGACAGCGCTGAAAGCCACGACCAGCGCGTCAACAACAACCACAGTCACCACAAATATTCCGACGTCTACACCTTCTATTCTGAGTGCGAATTCTTTAGAGACGCAGACATCGACGGATTCCGCTACTACTTCGGAGAAATGCACACGTCGACAGCGATGAGTTTAGGTGCTGGCTTGGCTAAATATTTAGTGTCCCGAGATATCTGCAGTTTACTTAGTACAGAATAAACAAAGCAATCCATGATATAACTTACATGCATTTTCAAATTTAACATGAATTTGTTAAATACTTGGCTAATTTAACCGACAATATTCTGCGAATGGATATTTTCCAACGATGTGCGCGTTTGGGGAAAATATTTGCATTCTTTCACACCATGGGGCGTGGCGTGGCGGGTTACTGCGGCGAGGAGAAATCGAAAGTGAGTGGAAGTGCCTCTCTCTCCTTTCGTCTCCTGCCAAACCTAAATTTAGACTACCTTGCGACATCGGGAAACAACGCCTTCGTCTCTACTAATTCTAGCTACGCTATCTTTAAGCGGTCCGCAACTTGAACTTATCGGGAATCAATCATTCCAATGGGTTTATTGTATCAATCTTCCGCTTACTCAAAACGCCCCTGGGGAAAAGAAAATTGATACTATTAATACGTAGTATTTAAGAGAATATACAGATTTTAGGGTCAAAATATACATTTCGGGGTGCAAAACATACAGTATCAAATTTCTATCGCCCAGCACGCGCTCCGCGCGAACCTGAAAACCCTTGCTTCAGGTACATGAACCCTACCGCGCTTACGCGCAGAGATCGGCTCGCTGCGCTCGCTTTGGGCGACCCTACCGCGCTGTGCGCGGGATTCGGCTACACAGTGTTTGTATCAATGTATGTTTTGGCCCAAAAACTGTATGATGCGGACCTTTTGCCAGTATTTAATATCAATTTTTTTCCCCAGGGGCGAAGGAGTATGGGGAAATGGGGGAAAATGGTGGCGCTGTGCAGCGAGAATCTCACGACGATGTACAGTACACTGTACTGTACATCTGTCGACGTCGAGCCAGCAGTTATTAATACACTTCGACGTCCTGCCGACACGTCAATATAGCACTTTTTCTTTTATATATTTGGTTCAAGTGTTTTGATGCTCCACAACACGGTTTGTCTTAATTCGAAAGAGTGACAAATTGGCTCGCATCCGGGTGTAACACAGACGTCGTTTGCGACCAGAGACGTCTGAGGTGTAAATCCAAAAATACACCGGACGTCGACAGCTCTACAGTACAGTATGTTATTATACAAGAACGTTCGTCCCGATTACAGCTCTTGCGCAGCCTCATCGGGACCGCACCACGCTGTACAGACTCTGCGAAGACAATGTACTACAGAATCTTCGCTCACGAGTGCTCCCAACGGCGCGCCGTCTCAGGCACTTTAACTGAATAGTACCGGTAAACAGAGATGATGTGGCGGAAAAGGATTGGCTACTGTACTTTCCGATTAGACAGCGCGCCCCAAGTCACCACAAAGCTTGCGGCTGTGGGGCGCGCGTCAGGAGCTACTGTTAAGCTATAATTAGTACACTTTAATACCCTCATCAACTTGATCATTGATCAAGTCCCCCAAGATCGCCCAGATGTCGTCCTTCGTGTGCTGGTCGACTGGACTGATGGTTCACTTAACATGAGGCTCTGTAGGCATTATTCGACGCTGACTTTTCAAGTGGAGTCTGGTGCATTTGAAATCGACTGTTTTTTTGTATACCGGTAATACTATCCATACGTTTCTACAAATTCAGGTGTGATGGATGCAGAATTTGATATACTGGTGCTAGTTGCTCATTAAATTTGAGCAAATATTGGATAGTAAAGTATTTTATTAGAGAGGTATTTGCATCCTTTATTACATGTATCACCATCACTTTTCTTTGACGCCATGACATCACTCGCCCGTGCCACCGTGATTTGAAACCAGCTGGTTGGGAGAATGCTTGGTTGACCTGCGACTTCTATTAATAAACATACATCTCGCTGGTGGCATTCACTGCGATGTATTAATACAGTAGAACGCGACGCCTATATACCCTTCTAATACCATTCCAAATAATTCAAGAACGCTGCAAGCAAAACGGACTCGTGCACTACAAGGCGACGATGATTCCATAAAGAAAAGCGCTTTCTTCTACTTCTACTGTGCCGGGGGTCCTGTTAATGCGAAACTGATCACATCCAAGCTGTCGTAACAGAAGGAAAAGTACGACATATCCATCTGCACTTTTACCTGATCCTACTTAAGTACTTGGATGAGTGGCATGGCAGTTTGTGGCACAGTTTCTTCATGTTTGACCTGATGCTCATTTCCCAATTTCCGCTCAGTGGCACACGACTTCCAACAAGAAACCACACGAAATATGAAGCCTGCTGTCTTCTGCACACTTGCCGGAACGGCCATCATGCTGGTCATTACTGTGGACGCCCATGGACAAATGCTGTTGCCAGCCTATCGTCCTATTACGGCCAAGTATCGTGCAGACTGCTTGTTCGGACTTAAAGGTGCCGGTGACGACGAGCTGCAATGGGCCCCTATTGAGAACTTGAGCCAACGTGGCCAGGCCGGTCAACCTGCTGCCGAGACGTTCAATATCTACAACGGATGTCGTGGCCTCGTTTATGAGTCCGGGAACACCGTGACCGAGATCGCGGCCGGCAAGGAGTTCGACGTCGAGTACTACATCCAGGCGCCGCACCCTGGCGACATGGTACTCAATATCGTCAAGCCCAGTACCGACTCGAGCGGTAAGATCACATACAACGTCGACACGAAGCTCGAGTCTTTCAAGGATTTTGCCACCTCATCAGGCACTTTCACCGTCTCGACCACCATTCCTACCAGTGTGAAAGGCTGTGAGAAAGCTGGCGACTGCGCTTTGCAGTTTTTCTGGCACTCTCCTGTAGCTAACCAGACGTATCCGACGTGCTCTGATATTACCATCGCTGGCAGTGGAGCCGGCAGCTCAACCACGCCGTCTACGTCAACGACCACTGCGTCATCAACATCGTCTTCTTCCTCGGCTTCAACTACAACCACTGCTCCTACTACCGCTCCTACCGCCACAATTGCAGCTCCTACCACAACCACGAACGACTCGGAGGCAGCAGGAGAAGCGAGTTACACTGAGGACACGACGGATTCTTCGGCTGAGACTCCTAGTGACGAAACTACTGAAGCTCCGACGACTGTCACGACTGATGCACCAGTAGCAACTACGGCCACACCTACAGAGCCCTCAAACTCGGACAAATGCTCAGTTCGTCGTCGCCAACGTATGCGCCAGTAGATGAAGAAGTGACCCAATCTTTCACGTAGAGAGAAAGTCCGACCGTCTCGTACATGTTTGTAGTTAGTTGTTTGTAGTTTGTCTATTACAAGTACGTCAATAAAATAATTGAAGCTTTTCAACAACAAAAATGTGAATCGCCGTAAATTTATTTTATTTAGTCATCAATTTCTTATTAGGATAGCTCTTTGCAAAACCATTTCCTTATTCCAGCACTGCATCAACATTTCGGTGAAATATCACCATTATCCAGCCCCAGAGTTCATGAGCGGTTGTCGTAGTAGTACCAGCGTAAAAGTACGTCGAGGTACTGTATTAATAGCATGCACTTCCTCGCTGTACTTTACGCTGGATCACGTGTATCCAATGGATACGAGTACAACAGCTAGGGTGTAAAAGCAACGACAACAGAGCGATATCCTGTACAACTCGCTACGGAAAGTAAAGTCCGTGAAACATTCGACTAGCGTGAAAACCAGATGGCGTCAGCCTTGCCTGCAAGTTGCAAGTCGTCCCCTTCAACTATTAATACTGTAGAAGTTCCAGAGGTTTCCGATCACGTCGTGTGACTTTAAATATCGACTTGCATTGACTAAAAA